>RJWJ010013233.1:0-40310 GCA_004363605.1 Indri indri
TTCCTCACCAGCCACCAAATCTGCCAACACCTTGATCTTGGGCTTTCTAGTCTCCAGAACTGTGAGAAATAAATTTCTGTTGTTTACAAGCTATCCAGTTTATGGTATTTTGCTATAGGAGCCTGAATAAACTGAAACATTTGCTTTATCCAGCTTCTACAGGCTGCCCACATTCCTTGGCTCATGGCCCCTTCCAGCAGTGGCATCACTCTGACCTCCACTTCTGTCATCATGTCTCTTTTTCTTCACTCTAACTCTCTGCCTCCCTCTTACAAGGACCCCTATGGTCACACTAACCCACCCAGGTAATCTAGGAAAATCTCCCCATCTCAAAATCTCAAAATCCTTACTTAATCACATCTATAAGTCCCTTGTAAAGAAAGACATGGACAGGTTCTGGGGATTAGGATACAGACGTCATGGGTGAGGGGTGGGTGCATTATTCAGTTGGCTACAGTGAATTACCTTTTTATTCCTTGTGTATCCTTTAGCTTAATCTACAATATATTGGCTAAGGATGAAGAAATTTAATTCCAATATTAAACCATAAGTGGTCTACAAAATATTGGCTAATCAGAAATACCACTCAAAATAAAACACAACCATTTTACAAAAGATAGAAATAATGCACTTAAAAGCACAATAAAAAAATGTGGTTTTCCAATCCTAAAATTCATATGAAACCAAAAGAGCCTGAATAACCAAAGAAATTCTAAGCAAAAAGAACAAAGCTGGAGGGATCACATTATCTGACTTTAAATTATACTACAAGGCAGTAGTAACCAAAACAGCATGGCACTGGTATAAAAGTAGACATGTAGATCAACAGATTGGTGAGGATGTGGGAACACCACTACGTGGGGGTGGGGGTGGGGTATAAATTAGTACAACCTCTGTGGAAAACAATATGGAGATTTCCCAAAGAACTAAGAATAGAACTACCATTCAATTCAGCAATCTCACTACTAGGTAGTTACCCAAGGAAAAATAAACCATGATATTAAAAAGACATTTGCATTAAAATATTTATCACAGCACAATTCACAATAGCAAAGATATGGAATCAACTTAAATGTCCATTAATATATGATTTGATAAAGAAAATGTAGTATATATACCATGAATACTAGAATACTACTCAGCCATAAAAAAGAATGAAATCATGTCTTTTGCAGCATCATAGATGGAACTGGAGGCCATTATCTTACATGAAATATCTCAGAAACAGAAATTTAAATACCAACGCATTCTCTCTTGTAAGTGGGAGCTAAGTAATGTGTATACGTGGACATAGAGAATGTAATAATAGACACTGGAGATTTGGAAGGGTGGGAGGATGGAAGGGTGGCGGGGGTGAGAAATTACATAATGGGTACAATGTACACTATTTGGGTGATGGCTCCATTAAAAGCCCAGACTTCAAGGCTAGGCAATATATCCCTGTAACAAAACTGCACCTGTGCCCCATAAGTCTATAAAAACTTTTTAAAAGTAAAAAAAAAACCAAATTGCAATCATAACTATTTAAAAAGTACTTATTACAATAGCTCATAATATGGAAATAAGGTAAGAATCTAGTTATTTGGGGTTTAGTGAAATAATTTAAGGATTATTAGCCAGTGAAATACTGTTAAAAATGATGTAACTATATATTCATGAGTTTAAAAAGAAAAAAAAATTAATGAGAAATTCAACTGAAAAAGAAAAAGAAAAAAATGTGATTTTCCCTTAAGAATATTAAATGCATTTTATAACTGATATTAGGATAAACTAGAATGAAATTAAGTAAGCAGTCCTTTTCCCTCTCATTCCCTTCTGCTTGCATTATCTTGATTATCTAACTTGGGGCCATTTTTGGAAGTTATTGACAGAAGATAAGCCAAAGGCATGGATGAGTCTGAAATCTGGACTAGTGCCCATGGGAAAGCTGAATGAGACAACTGCATTTTTTTTAACCTGAGAGAGAATCTAAAGAATCAAGGCCAAGTTTACGAGAGAAAAAGTTTTAAATGTGGATCCTCTGGTTTTATTCCAAGTAATTTCAGGGTTATTCTGTGTGGTTTTTTTTTTTCAAGTTGAATTTCTGGCTCAGGAATTTCTTCTCACTGATTAAATTGGCCTCATTTCAACACATAATATTGGCTGCTTTCTAAAGGTCAACTTGCTTACTAACAATACAATCTATTCTCTTTATTACTAGTAAAACTAAATTGCCCAGCATTACATTCTTTTCATTGGTTTGGAAGCAAACATTTAAAAAAAAATAAATGCTGTCACTTATAAAATGTTCTGTTGGCATAGCATCATTGTTTGTACAAGAATACCATAGCCTTTATCAGATGTATTTAAACATATAGGTTTTCTATAAAGCATAGGAAAATTCAATAATTAATAGTAAAGATATATTTGATTTTGACTCTATAATGTTTATAGTCACCATCATCAGCATTGGTTGCTGTTGTCTGATTCCTATCATTCTTTTAGAGTCATCGGATTTGATTTAGTTATTCATTGTCATGGTATACCTCACATACAAAAATTTTGTAACATACAGAATAGATTCTTTCAGCATTTGATTTCCAAGCATACTTGTAGTAGAGCATGTTAATTTTTAATACTTTACCTAAGAGAAATTGACTATATAAGGCAGCCAGAAACCAAAGCATTATCTCCGTTTGACAATGGGTAGCTCATGAGTTGAATAAAATTCTGAAAATAGAAATTATTAGCCTCCCATCCCCGCATAAAGAATTCTTTTCTCTTTGATGCCTCACTACAGGCTTCCCATGTCATAGATAAACTTGACATAAGTGACATGGAGGATTCCTGTTAAATGTTTACACAAGACGAAGAATGCTTTCTAATTAATTGCCAGTGGACTGCATCAGTGATTATATAAAGGTTGTGTTCCTAAAGCAGGTGTTCATAATTTGAATAGAATTTAATGAGCACAGGTAATTTAGCATCCTTTATTCTCTGGTGCAAACCAAGGAAATTAAGACAGTTTCTGTGTTCATGGAATCACAGAACATAGAATGGAAGAAATAAAAGAGACCTCATATGTCTTCATAACCCAGTCTCACATTTTACAAAGGAGGAAAATGAATTCCAGAAAAGCTTAAAAACTCCCTACTTTGAACCTCTTTGTGTTAGTCCTAAATGAGTTTGTTAATGTCTCAGAGCTGGCAATAGGCAAATCCACAAAGATCAGAAAGGCTCTTTGTTTCTGCACTCTGCCTTTAGTCTCACGTCCTCCCTGCCCACTTGCAGGTACTCAGTGCCTGTTCCTCTTCTTTGTATCAAAGCCTGTCAAAGATCTGATCCCAGACTTTTACGCTTTGTTGTGTACTTAATTCCATTATTACCTTTCTCAGAAATACTTGCATTAACAAATCTTAAATTGTGGAACTATGGATTGAAGAATTGTCTGACATCGATGGATGAATAAGGTGATGAAATTTAATTAAAAACGGGCTGCCTCTTAAGTGTAAAGCTGGCCCCATATGCTTTCAAGTGATATTATTTCAAAAGTCCAAGATCAAGGCGCCAGCAGATTTGGTGTCTGGTAAGGGCCTATTCCTCATAGCTGGCACCTTCTATGTGTTCTCACATGGCTGAAAGGGCAAACAGGCTCCCTCAAGCTTCTTTTGTAAGGGCGCTAATCCAACTCATGGAATAGGAGACCTCATGACTTAATCACTTTCTGATGTCTCCACCTCTTAATACAATTGCATTGGAGATTAGCTTTCAACAAAAGAATTCGATGGAATACAATATTCAGACCATAGCAAGAGGTCTAAACTATGAATGACAACCCAACAAACACCCACACATTTGCTACCAGGTTTAAGATATATCAAAACATGAACTTCGACAACTCCAATATGACCAATTTCAGTCACACTCATTTTATTTTTCTTATCAAAAGGAATGACTTTTAATTTAATTATTAAAATCATTTGCTTTTTTCTATGAACTTACCACTTATGTATACACCCTTACAAAAATAGATTATTTAGTTTTATGTGTTTTTTAATCCTGCCTAAATAGAATCATTGTGGTTTGCTTCTGCAATTTTTTTTGTGTGTGGTATTATCTTGAAATCCATGCATGGTTTTGGTTATAAATTCTAGTTTATATAAGTTTCACTACCCCATAGTACTCTATTGTATAAATGTGTCACAAATTATTTATCTCTTCTACTTTGAATGCCGTGAATACTTATTGTAAGTGCTGATACATTTGGATTTATTTCTATTATCTTATTTTGTCTTTTCTAATAACCTTCATTTTCTATTTCTTCTTAACTCATTTTCTACCTTTTTTTGAATAATGTTTATTCCATTTTCCCCTTTTTACTAGTTTGGCATTTGTAAACTGTATGTAATCTAGTAATAGCTGTGTTATAAATTGCAATAGACATATCTAATTTATCAGAATCTAAGACTGAAAAATAATAAACTTCATCTATTCATCCATTCAAAAAATTGTTATAGCTCTTGTAATACCTCAGTTAGAAAAGAAAAAAAAAATCTCTGCCTGATTGGAACTACATTCTGTAAAATCTTCCTTCTTGGTGACCTTAGCCCACTTCATAGTGTTTCCATCTTAACGACATTTAGTACACTCCAAATAACTTGCTTCCAAACTTATATGCTATTGTTGTTAGGTACTATAGTTCTATTATGTTTTATATTTAGTTTTATAATATATAGTTATTATTTGTTTATTCGGCGAATGTATTTTGAGGATTCTTTGTGAAGGTGTGTTGCAAACTCTGGTTCTTTTTATTCTCTAAAATAACTTTAGTTCGCCTTCATTTTTGAAAGACATATTTGCTGAGTCTACACCTCTAGGTTGACGATTGCTTCCTTTCAGCAGCTTGAAGATAGTCTACTATCAGATGTTGCTATTGAGAAATATTTCATCATTCTACTTGTTTCTTTGTAGGTATTCTTTTCTTTGGGGCCATTTTTAAGACCTTCTGTTTGTCTCTAGGTGTGTTTGGATGTCAACTTTTTTATTGTGATTAGAATTTGAGATTTTTGACTTTGAAGATTAATGTTTTTCATCAACATTTTGAAGTTCTAGAAGTTTCTCAATGTTTATTCCTTTGAATACTGTCCTTTCCTAATTCTTTCTTTGCTTTACTCCTGGAATTCAATTAGATATATATTAGACCTGCTCATTCTATTTTATCTGTCTTTTTTATTTCTCTTCAGTATTTCCATTTCTTTATCCCCCTGAATTAGATTTTTACATTTTTTTCAAATTTTTATTCCTGTTCATTAAGTCTCTCTTCAGCAATTTCTAATATCCTACAGTGTGTATATGTGAGTATGTATGCATATGTGTGTATGTTTATGTGTGTGTATATATATACACATAGATAGTTTTATTTTAATCACATATTTTTGTTGCTGAAAGTTATTTTTATTACTTATTCTATTATTATAACATCTTGCTCCTGTTCATCTTTTTGATTCTCTCTTAGTTCTTTAGAAAGTTTTTTGCAGCCAGTCATGGCAATTCATGCTTATAATCCCAGCACTTTGAGAGGCCAAGGCAGGAGGATCGGTTGAGGCCAGGAGTTCAAGACCAGCCTGGACCCTGTCTATATAAAAAAATGAAAAAATTACCGAGGCATGGTGGTGTACATCTGTAGTAATAGCTACTCGGGAGGCTCAGGTAGGAGTATCACTTGAGCCTAGGAGTTGGAAGCTACAGTGAGCTATGGTCCTACTATTGCATTCCAGCCTTGGTGACAGTGAGATCTCATCTCTTAAAAAAGCAAAAAGTTCTTTGAATATATTAGATATCACTATTTTCTATAGTATGTCTGATAATTCCAACTGCTGAAATTTTTATGGATCTAATTCTTCTGCCTTTTGTTGCTACCAACTCTGATTCATAATGCATTGTTTTTCATGTATAGTTTGGTATTTGATTAAGAGCCCATACTTTCTGGAAACTTATCTGTAGGCATTCGTATCTGTTGGCATGAATCCTGGCTAGAAGGCAGATTTCTCCAAAGAGAATTTTCATTTTCTTATGCCAGGTGGCTGGGAGTTCTGTCAATCCAGAACTAGATCAACTAACTTATTTGTCTGAGCATTTTTTGACCACTGGAATAGTGTGACTACAGGGTCCTGTTTACCTCTCCAGGTTTCTGCCTTCTCTTAGTTTTTGGCTTCTGAAGAATCTTTACCTTCCTGCTGGCTCATCAGTGCAATTAAAAATAAATATTTTAAATTATAATCTAGCATTTCAAGGTTTCTTCTGCAGGAAACTTTGTCAGACATTTAAACTGCTGTACTGCTATTAATAGTACCAGAAGTCATGATCAATTTTAAAATATATTTCAAAACTCTTGTAAGAAGCAGTCTGCGCATCTGGTTCATTTATCTGCATATCTCAGGTGTTTAACACAGCATCTAGAGTTTACTCTCTTAATAAAAATTATATATATAGATTATATATGCTATATTTACATTCACTATACACACATACACAGAGGGATGGGATGTAATAATAAAATACAACATTCTATTAGCTTTAGAGTTCAGAAGTGGCATTCTTTTTTGAATACTTACTAGGTACTAGGTACTCTAGTAAATTTTACATGGATTATTTCCCACAATCTTTATGAAAATTCTATGCATCCCTAAAGAAAACTCAAATTTTGCATATTTACTGTAAAGAAGAGGGATTGTGAGGAAAAAGCATTGAGGCTGACCATTCAAAATTCCTTGTGAACGTTGTTAGAGCACCAACCAAAACAATACCAATCTTAAAAATAAGTACTAGAAGAATTTTTAAAAGATGTTAAATACCTAATGAATAAAGAAATAATAAAATAAATATGAGATTTTAACTTGAAAATATGAAATAAAGTACCTTGATGGAAGCAAGTATAAGGATCTTTCATGTAAGAGCTTGTGGTCACTTTAAACCAAGAAGAAGTTGGATACTACTGGAAACTACTGGAACATTTACTATTATTCTTCCATGGTTTGTTGTATTCACCTTTTTCTCCATACTTTGCATCCAACTGCTATTTCTTGGTGGCATAAAACATTAATGTGCTGGAAAAAATCATTTATAAACTAATATGACTTCTGCATTATGCTAATATCATTCCTCCATATGCTAATGTCACATGAATTCATTCACACTATAGAAACGTGTTATTGTAGAACAGACTATATTAATATCATCATCTCACAGATAAGAAAAATGAGACTTAGAGAGTTAAACAACTTGCCTGAAGTTATTCAGCTAATAAGTGGTGAACCTGGGATTTGAGCTGGATGATTCTTGACTCTAACTACTTTGTGTCTCTTTGGTATAATATACCCAAAGAAATAAAGGTTCGCCTGAAACAGGATGTTTTCACAACATGAGTCATGGTATCAACTGTCCTTTAAAAGTTATACAATTTTAAAACTACCCATCATAGAATCAAACTGAAAATGGATCTTAGATGAATCAATTGTTCTAAAATTTTGATTTTTAATTGCTTTAACCTTGGGTTAACATCTCAGAAAATCACCATGCGAGTTGTGAAAATATTCTAGGTTAACTAATATAACACAGTGAACACTATTTCTATGGCCTACTTTGATGTTAGTCCATATCAGCAAGACAGAAGAAAGGGCATGCATATTAATTTAGTTATTTCTTTATTCGTCTAATCTTTACTGAGTGCTTCCCAGTTGCTGAGATGCATCAGTGAACAAAACAAAGTCTGTGTTCTTAGGAGCTTACATTTGTAAAGGAAAAAAGAAAACATACAAATAAATATATGATGTCAAGTGATAACAAGCATTAGGACAAATACAGCAGTGTTCAGGACGCTGCTCGTAAGGATAGTGAGTAACGTTTCTGCAAATATCTGAATGAAGTGAAGGAGGAATCCACCTGAGTTTCTGCAGGAAGGTCCTTGGGGATTGAGGGTTGGGTTACACATGGTGTTTCAGAGGCCAGATGGTGCACTGAAGTGAGCTAAGGGTTGGGGGTGATGGAAGTGAGACCACAGAGGTAGGTGGGGGTGAGATCTTCATAGGCCATGGTAAGAATTTTAGATTTTATTATGAATTATATGGAAAGCCATTGATGGGTTTTAAACAGAAAAGGGATATGAACTGATTTGTAGCTTAAAGACATCATAGCTGTTGTGTGGTAAATAGATCTTGTGTGTGTCTATGTGTATTTGTGTGTGTGTGTGCACAAAGATGTGTGAGCATGCATAGATGAAGGAAGCAGTGGGGATACAAGGACAAAAATAAGCAGAAAAGTTAAAATAGTCCAAATTTGTTATAAGGTGATAGTGATGGAAGTGGTATAAACCAATCAGTCTCATTAAATGTAGAAACAACACAATTTGTTGATGTGAATTCCCCACGTGAACATGAAACTATGCAAAATTTCCACAAACAACAGAAGTAGAGGAAGACATAGCGGATTTAATGAACTTTTCTAAAAGAACCAACATGTCACTAAGAATGGGAATAATGTACTTAAGCATTATCACATTCCATTGAAACATTCAAATTTCTGCTTTCAGTCTGGAACATCTTCAGGGTTTGTATCAAAGTATTGATTTTCAAATGTCTTTACTTGTGGAACCCTTTTTAAAAAGGAAGTTTTATATACCACACCACGATATGTAAACTTTAAAGTTTATTTTATTTATATAAATGCTTTACATAAGCCCAAATTTATAACATTTATTGTAATTAAGTCTATTTTAAAGAATATTTTAAAATTTAGTGCCTGCAAGAAGCTTAACATTTGTCAGATGGCATCATGCCTGATTAGATGGACAAATTCATTTATAGAAGCTTGAAAGAGTCAAGAAATAGCACATGGGAAAAAGTCAATAGCAAACCACTTTACTTTAGTATAAAAAGGAGAAAGCTCTGTTAAGATGACTCTAAGGTCAGATAATCACCATTACCCTTCCCTAACCTTCGTCTGATGCTAACAACTAATTCAATCACACACGAACAAAGCACTAACACTTGACACAAATAGAATTAATAACCCCTTTTCTCACTTTGCATGTTCCTAATTTAATAGAACTAATATGAAAATGCAAGAGTGTATTTCTTAAAATCAAAACACAATCAACAGGACTCTTCCTTTTCCACCTTTCATTGTTATTTTTTTGAGCTCATTTTCGGAGTTTTCCATGTTTTAGAAGAGCAAGTGCTGAATAGCTTTGCTATTGTCTTTCACGGTGTGTTATTTTTGAAATGCTCAGTGACAAGAAGTCATTACAAATGATTGGGCACTGTTAACTGAACTGTCCAATTTTTCATTGATTACAAATTCACCAATTCAGTCAAATAAGTTACAACTATCTCAGTTTACTCAATGCTGGCAAATTGATTTTAAATATATAGACACTGCTTCAGATAATCAATCTACTGCTCCTATCCTTGGGATCATTCCAGGTATAGGTGTATTCTTCTGCAAAGAAACCCTACTCACAAAAGGCTAATCTCCAAAACCAAGAAGCAAGGGAGCAAGGAGGTAATATTTCTCATTTCAAAATTGTATTCACAATTGACTTCCTTATTGATTCTTGAAATGCTTGCCCCAGCCAGAGCATTTAAAATAGTTTGTTTTACAAAATCTCATTTGTAGATAATTTTTCAGAAACTTTTCAGAAACTTGTTTAACCACATAAAGCAAAGTAGACCTGAATCAGATTGACCTGACAAGGATCTTGACAAACATTTCACTTGTGATAAATAAAGTCCTTCTCTGGGCATCCACAGAAGCATGCCCTTTATTCATATGATCAAATGTCCTCCTGGCTGTCACCCTTTCACAAGGATCACTGCTCCTTTTCGTACAAGTATTTCTGCCAGACTCCACTCACTGGTTCACAACTGCTAACTATTCTTCATTCTTGCCGTCAGAAACATTGCACCTTTAATTTCATGGACTCATTTAAATGCTTAAAAAGAAATTCTTGGATGTCCTTATATTTGATTGTTCAATTGATCTGACTGACATGGTTTCTTAAGTTCAGTTTAAATCATGATTTGTGAAACTATAGGGAACAAATAGCTGTTGTGACATCTTCTCCATTTGTTGACTCTAAATGATACATTGTGATTAATTGTTGCCTCACGGTCTTTGAGCAGTAATATTGCGTGATTAAAAAACAATTTCCAGCCATTTATGATTTAAAATTGGTTTCTCAAGGAATGAATTTCATAAAAAATAATAAATATACATGCTGCCATGAGTTACTTTTTAAAAATATTTTAATCCTACCCTTGTTGCTGTAAACAAAAGACTACAGGAAAAGGCATGTGCTTAATGACCAGAAAATAAGCCAATCTATTGAGATGAAATAGAGCAGCCTAATTTTGCTGGTTAATGGTGAGTAATGCACAAGATAAACCAATGACTAAAATGTATCCTAGGGAGAAGGAAGAAAACCAACATGGTTTTATTTCTCTGAAATGTTAACATCTTAAGCCTTGCAATCCATATTTGCACCAAAACATTCTCTAGAAATCATCGAATGTGTTCTTTGATCACAGACCCAGATTGCTTCGATCAGCTAATCACATAAAGCCTTTGCATAGTATTTTCAAACTTTATTTCCAATGGAAATGAGGGAAGTGGCACCCCTCTGTCCTCCTCAATCTCTAACTATTGCTCCTAATTTGGAGCTGGCTGAGAGGCCCATTTCTGATAAGGAGGCTCTTACCTGCAAAGTAGTTTATAGCCTCTTAGATATCAGAGCAACAAAGCTTTTGACTCTGCATAAAATGGAAATAATTATTTCTTATGGGAAATAAAGGAGTGAATCCCCACTGGGAGGGTAATGTTTTCTTGGAAATACTTTCATAAACTTCGTAATTAATGGCAGTAAATGGCTTATTTATAACTATGACCTTCTCAAAGACATGCTGATTATGCTGAAATTATACTTTTAATCAGTTTTCAAATAGTAATTGAGGTTTATTTAAACTAGCTATTAAATATATTACTTTGACTTTTGTCCTATGGATGCTTATCTTAGCCCCTTTAAATATTTTCTAATAACTTATTTCCCCAAATTTCCTGCACTCCCCAAATTATTCCCTCTCTCTCCCCTCCATGTTTCCTACCCTCCATATTTGATTTCTTACGTTATCTTCAGATATTTCACTTTATTTTTCTCTGCAAAAGATGAATGTATGCTTAATTCACCTATGGAGTTTCTTTTTTAAAAAAGCTTATTAGACAAACTGGTTATTATAATACCATATAACAGCACTTAATTCCTAGCTATCTTCCCCATGCACTTAAAAATTTTCAAGTGTGGAGATACAAAGAGCAACCACCTGCTACTTTTTTTTTTTTCTTTCATTTAGACTTTGTGGCTTTACAAGACCTGGCACCGCCAATTTTCTTGTAAGTTTTGGAGCCATATATTAAGTTGACCTGAGAGTTAGAGTTGCACATGCTTTATCACATTCCGTTCTTACATCTTATCTGTTACTCTACCCATCTTTCTGCTTCTGACCGTAGTGGGAAGTGGACTACCAATTTAGGACATAATAGGATAAAAAACAATTTGGGAGATTATTATTTATATAATATTAGCATGAGTGAAGGTAGGCAGCTGGCAAAAGAGCAGTTAGGGTCAAAATAGACATAGATCCAGGCCAGCATGTGGGTTGAGCTGGTCAAGGCAGGCAGGATATTTTCCAAAGCTGCTGGTTGGTAGAAAAAGTACTCAAATTAGGACGAAAGGTCAAGGTAGGAAGACACAGAGTCCAGGGTCTCTGCCACTTGATCAGAGAGGCTTCAGGTAGAGGCTTGCTAACAACTTGCAGGTGCATCTCCCAAAAACGTCTTCCATGAAACCACAGTCCCATATAGTAAGAGCTCAGCCAAGTAAATCTGCGAAGGGTCAAATGCTTTGTTCCAATCGTGGAGGGTCATGGTGCAGTTTGAGATATTAAAGACTCTGAAAATATCCTGTGCTTTAGAATAATTATGTTTTTGTAACTTTTCTCAAACCTATTTGACCTGTTGATATCCTTCGAATGAACGGTCTTTGGAAACTAAAGCCTTGGATGCATCCTTGCTACCATGTCTCTCGGCTTCCTATCTAGCCATCACCATCATCAAGTGCTGTGCATCCCAGGGTTCATCCCTGAAAGACTCCCTTGCAGCTGTTTCTTCCTTCCCGCTGCCATCCATGTTCTCAGTGTCAATAGGAGTGAGGAGAGATAGACATAGCTCACATCAATGGGGTATGTATAGTTTCACAAATCAAAATTCAGTAGGATAAATTTTTATTGCTTGTCATCAAAATATTTTATTTCAAAGTTTCCAAAAAGGAGTAAAGAAGAGCATGAGATTGACTTTATGTATCCAAAGAAAGATCAGGTTTTAAGAAGTTAAGGAACTCTGATTTAGACCTTTATGAGGCCTTTAACATCGTATCAGACTTAGTCTAAACTGTTTCTCTGCTCTCCAATGCACAATAGTCACTCTCAGCAATGCAATTATCTGAAAAGTAACAAACAAAAACTTGTCCCCAGCTTAAGAGGCTTTCTGGCATGCCGCAAAATGTACTGGATAGCAAGGAAGTGCTCCAGAAGGACCAGTTGTCTGACTCAGACAAGACAATTACTCTTGGTGGACCTTAGTCTGCTCATGTACAAAATGAGCACACAGAATTAGATGAATCTAATCTAAATGAATTTAATATTTCTTCCCTACTCAAAAATTTTGAATGCACACACTGCTCTCCCTAGTGCAATGATTAAATCCACCTTTCAGCTACGTATTTAAGACCTTCCATAATCTATCTCAAATTTATCTTTGCAACCTTTTTTTCCACTAGTCCTTGCCATAAACTTTCTTCTCTTGCCCAATTATGCAGGTTAACTGTTGACAGGATCATTCTTGTTTGTTCTCATCACAGAGGCTTTGCTTATGACAGTCTCATCTCTGGAAATTTCCTTGCCACTTACTTTTTTTCCACCACATACCCGTCTGCATCATATGTTTTAGAATTTTATTTACATACAACATCCCCTATGAATTTTCTGCAATCACTCTGAACAACAGTAATTTCTCCTAATCAATTTTCTATACAAAAATTTGTATGCTATTATTTGTTCCTTATAATGTAAGACCCTATGTATTTAAGGATATTTTATTTACCCCAATTAGGTTGTATGACTGATCCGAGGCTAGGAATTCTTCTGCTTCAATGGCCTTCTCACAAAGCCTAGTAAAATATATTACCCATAGTCAGTAATCAATATTTATGAATTTTTGAATATTTATTAATAATGGAAGATCTGTAGATTCATAAGAGTCCATTTACAACAAATTAAATGCTACATCACAAAAATCAAAATGGCATACCCTTAGTAAGCTGTGAGAAATTTGATTTTATTATTTTAAACTACTATACTGAACTTTCTCAGTCACCTAACTTATTTAAAATAGAAACGAATTCGGTTTCTCTGTATCTTCAAATTTGAAAGGACATTTGGCTTTCCTTGATTCAAAAAATATGCTCAATTATCTCTTCCAAATTATTCCATCTCCTTTCCAGAGGAAATAACTTTACTTATAATATAGGAATCAAATATAGATTTACTATTTTTCAATCAGTTTTTTTTCTTATCTTAGAAACTGAATACATAAATACTCATTAGAAAAGAGAACCATATTATCATTGCTATATCAATATATTCCTCAAGGAGTGTCATGTTAAAATGCATTTTGGAGATTTAAATTTCTCATATCCTTGTATGAACTCTTCTATTAATAATTCTACCCAACATATATATTATATCCACTCAGTATTTTACACCTATACCTGATCTGAGATGATACGGTAGGAAAATGGACAAATCAAGCTTTTATGGAATATACTGTAATGTCCATGGAATGATGATTGGGATCAGAAACAAAATAAAACCAAAAAGGAAAAAAAGTTCCAACGTATAAAAACAGGAAAAAGAGAAACATTAAGCAATCATTAATTTAGTAAAAGAAAAAAAAAGTGGTTATAATTCTACATTTGTAATTCTTTCACTTTTGCTTAAAGTATCTTTCTTTTAAAATGCATCACATTTTATAAATTAAACATCTGGAAATATTTTAATTGTATTTTTTGGACTCTGAATTTGTGCCCAAAGGCATCCTTTAACTGGCTGTACTTACAAGCTATCTGAAAGTCTGCATCCCAATCATTTTATATCACATTTTAAAATTATCTGCTTATTTATTTTTATAGCTTTTTATCATCTGTCTCCCCCACTACCATTGCTATAATGTAAGCTTTATGATCTCATGAACTCTGGTCATCGTGATCACTATCATGGTCAGTAGTGTCTTGGTCACTGCTATACTGCCATATTTTGGTCACCTCTGTTTCATCAGGGTCTATGTAGGTCCTTAGAATATATTTTTTGAATAAATAAAATAGTTGCATGAACTAGAGCAAGTCTTTTTTTTCACTTGGACTTAACCATGGCACTTCTAAAAATAGAAAAGCTTATCTATTCCAGTGTTTTTAAAAAATGTATTTCTCCAAACCACAAAGTTCCCTGGAGCTGTCTCAGAGTGTGAAAGGGGAAACCAAAACAAGCAGTGATCTAGGCTGCCTGCCGTACTCTCAGTAAGGAAAATCATTTTTATCTGTTTTTCTCCTGAGGGCGCATGTTGAAGGAAGAAGATGCTCTAAATAAAACTTTGCTTAAAAATGTCTATGGTTTTTTACAATTTTTTTAAAAGACTTCTGAACTAGATTATTTCCATAAATCTGTCTAGAATCCAGGTCTGATTTTTACAGCTTAGATTTCTGAGTTTGTTTTTTAATTTCACATGCTTGGGCAAACACTGAAAGAAATAATTATCCTCTCTGATACTGTACAAACTTTAACCTAGTGATAGCACACGTGTCTTATCAAGAGACAAAAATGCCCTTGTATATTTGGACCAGTCAGTGGACTATTTGTATAGCACTGAAGTCTCCAAAGCTCATGACTGCTACTTCTTTGCCTGGTCAACCAATTTAATCAAACATTGAAAACAAGAAGCCCAGGTATGAGGGTCAAGCAGAAATAATATATCTAGAGTATTTGTTCAGAAACTGAGAAAAATGCTCAGTAACCCTCATTCTTATCAGTAACAGTAATGGTCAGAGTAGAATGTCTGCTGAATTGATTCTATTACTGTTCTTACATTAGTACCTTGACTTCAGCTACCACTGCTGTTGCTATGATTATTATATGTTTATTCTGACTGTTATTGTAGTAGTCGTATTACCAATGCTCTTGAAGATGACATGAAACAAACTGAAGACACTAAATTTGAATATCTTTGAATCCAAACTTGTGAACAGTTGAGAAAGCTCTCTACCATTTTTAATTGTTTTTATCAAACTGAGATTTTGGGATAAATAACATTCAAATAAGAAATACTTTTAACTAAGCTGTTATTTCGATTGAGGAAAGTTTAAGTTTTTTATTTGGCTCAGCAAAGCATTTTGGTAAAATGAGCCACACTATAACCGAAAATATTTATGAAATCTAGGGAAACTGCATATTTCTGGGAATAGCAAGAAAAACTGCTGTCATTATTGAGCATGTATTAATATCAGACTTTCACTAGGTTCTTTCCCTAGCTTATATCACTTAATTCTCACAAAAACTTTCAGTTAATAATAGGTATCATTAGGTATTTTTGAAGCTCAGAGAGGTTAAGGCAGGGGCCAAACATCCCACTGACTTTAAATGGCCCAACCAAGTTTCCAACTCACATACAACTGACTCTTTAGCCTGCTCTTTGCCTATATTTCCAGGCCTTTGAACTGATATTAGAACTTCTTAATTGACGCAGGTATTACCAATCCCAGAGAGAGAAATAGAACCAGTAAAGAGGTCCCTGGAAGCAGAATGTACCATGCAAAAAGCAATAGATTCTCCCTTGATGAATTCTCTCTTTGCACATTTCTAGAATTCTTAGGAAAGGAAACAAGCAAAATTCATCAACAATTTTCCATCTCATCACTCTGTTTTTCCACATCCGTGAAAATAAAAATCATTATAATGTAATTAAGAAAGCACTACAGTAAGTCAGTTATTTTCTTCTGTTGCTAATAAAAATTAAGAGAAAAGGAAAAAAGTTAAATTAAAGCACAAAAATAAAAAAATAAAGAGTTAAACATTATCGGATTTGTCTAACTGCTTTATGGATGAATCCTTCCAAAGATAGAGCGTGTAAATATTTGATTTGTAATTCAAATTAATAGGTTTCAAATTCTGGTTAAGAGTAAATGCCATTTTCTAAGAAACATGAAGAGTAAACTACTTGTTCTTTTTTGTCCTTTTTGGTCAGAGAGAAAAAAAAAAAGAAAATTGCTAACCAAATAATTCCAAAGCAATTTCAATTATCTGCCCTTTAAGTACTCTCATTCAATCTCCACTGATGATTTCACAGACAAAGAAAGAGTCTCATTAAAGCAAGGCTCTTGAAACTTCTCTTAAAGGATAATTATGAAGGGAGAGTCTGACAAAGAACTAAATATTTTGATGGTCAAAAGTGGAAAAGACTTCTTTCTAAAGAGAAGCAAAAATGAAAATAACAATAGGAATAAAAGCCACTCATAGGTTGTTCTGGGCTTTTTTAATTTTGGTAAATATCCCCTTTCCTTTTTATTTATTTTTTCGTTGGTTATAACTACTCAATTTTTTATTATTATTATTTTTATTTCAGAATATTAGCAGGGCACTGGTGTTTTGGTTACATGGATTGCTTTTGTACTGCTCGAGTCAAAGTTGTAAGTGTGACTATCACCCAGATAGTGTACGCTATACCCATTAGGAATGATTTCTCCCACCCCCTCCACCCGCTTCCCAACTGCATGATATCCATTGAGTTTTACTTCCATCTATGCACATAGGCGCTAATCAGTTAGTTCCAATTTAATAGTGAGTACACATGGTGTTTGTTTTTCCATTCTTGTGATACTTCACTTAGAAGAATGGTCTCCAGTCCATCTAGATTGTTGCAAAAGGTATTAATTCATTTTTTATGGCTCAGTAGTACTCCATGGGACAAATATACCACATTTTATTAATCCACTTATGAATTGATGGGCACGTGGGTTAATTATATTTCTTTGTGATTGTCAATTATACTGCAGTAAACTTTCTAGTGAAGTGTCTTTTTGATGAAATGATTTTTTTTCCTTTGGATAAATACCCAGTAGTGGGATTGCTGGATCAAATGTTGGTCTAGTTTTAGTTCTTTGAGGAATCTTCACACTATTTTCCGTAGAGGTTGCACAGTTTGCAGTACCACCAACAGTGTATAAGTGTTCCTTTCTCTCTACAGCCATGCCGGCTGCTATTGTTTTGGTACTTTTTGATAAAAGGCATTCTTACTGGGGTTAGGTGATATCTCATTATGATTTTTATATGGATTTCTCTGATTATTAGTGATGTTGAGCATTTTTTCATATATTTATTGGCCGTTACTCTATCTTCTTTTGAAAAACTTCTGTTCATGACTTCTGCCCACTATTTAATGTGGTCGTTTGATTTTTTTCTTGCTGATTTGCTTGAGTTCTTTGTAGATTCTGGTTATTAGCCCTTTATCAGGTGTATAGCATGCAAGTATTTTCTCCCATTCTGTAAGTTGTCTGTTTACCCTGTTGATTGTTTCCTTGGCTGTGTATAATTTAATTTAATCAAGTCCCATTTATTTTTGTTGTTGATGTGATTGCCCTTAGGGTCTTCATAAATTCCTTGCCTAGGCCAATATCTAAAAGAGTTTTTCCAACATTTTCTTCTAGAATTCTTATGGTTTCATGTCTTCAATTTAAGTCTGTTATCCATCTTGAATTAATTTTTGTGAGTGGTGAGAGATATAGATCCTGTTTCAATCTTTTACTTGTGGCTATCCAATTTTCCCAGCACCATTTATTGAATAGGGATTCTTTTCTCTAGTGTATATTGTTGTCTACTTTGTCAAAAATCAGATGGCAATATGAGGGTGGTTTTATATCTGGGTTCTCTCTCTGTTCCACTGGTCTATGTCTCTATTTTTGTAGCAGTACCATTCTGTTTGGGTTATTGTAGCCTTGTAGTATAGCTTAAAGTCTGCCTCCAGATTTGTTCCTTTTTCTTAATGTTGCTTTGGCTATCTGGACACATCTCTGGTTCCAAACAAAGCATAGAATTATTTTTTCTAGATCTGCAAAAAGTAACATTGGTATTTTAATGGGGAATGCATTGAATCTGTAAATCACAGGGTAGTATGGACATTTTAACAATGTTGATTCTGCCAATCCATGAGCATATGTTTTTCCATTTGTTTACATCATCTGCAATTTCCTTCCTCAGTGATTTGTAGTTCTCTTTCTAGTAATCTTTCACCTCCTTGGTTAAACATATTCCTAGGTATTTTATTTTCTTCATAGCTATCCTGAAAGTTATTGCATCTTTTATCTGATTCTCAGATTGACTGTTGTTGGTGTACAGGAATGCTACTGATTTGTGCACACTGATTTTGTAACCTGAGACTTTACTGAATTTTCTTATCACCTACAGGAGTCTTTTGATGGAATCTTTGGGGTGTTCTGGATATAAGGTCATATTGCCAACAAAGAGTGATAGTTTGACCTCTTTTTCTCCATTTGGATACACTTAATTTTCTTTTCTTGCCCGATTGCTATGGCTAGGACTTCCAGCACTATGTTGAATAGAAGTGGTGACAGTGGGTACCCTTATTTTGTTCCAGTTCATAGGGGGAATGCTTTAAACTTTTCCCCATTCAGTACAATGTTGGCTACGGGTCTGTCATATATGGCTTGTACAATCTTTAGATATGTTCCTTCTACACCTAATTTGTTGTGGTTTTTTAATCATGAAAGGGTGTAGAATTTTTTCAAATGTTTTTTTCTGAATCTATTGAGATGACCATATGATCTTTGTTTTTGCTTCTGTTTATGTGGTGAAACACATTTATGGATTTACGTATGTTGAACCATTCTTGCATCTCTGAGATGAAGCCCACTTGGTTGTGTTGGATTATTATTTTTTTTTGATGTGCTGCTAAATTTGGTTTGCTAGAATTTTATTGAGGATTTTTGCATCTATATTCATAAGGGATATTGGTCTGTAGCTTTCTTTTTTATTGGGTCCTTTCCTGGCTTTGGTTTCAAGGTGATGCTGGCTTTGTGGAATGAGTTGGGGAGGATTCTTTCCTTCTAGATGTTATGAAATAACTTCTGCAGTATGGGTACCAATTCTTCTTTGTAGATTTGATAAAAATTTGGCTGTGAAACTGTCTGCTCCAGGACTTTTTTTTTTATTGGAAGATTTTTTTATTGCTGCTTCAAATTCATTGCTCATAATTGGTCTGTTCAGGAGTTCTGTTTCTTTCTGATTGAGTCTTGGGAGGCTAGAGCTGGTAAGGAGGCTCACATCTGTAATCCTAGCACTCTGGAAGGCTGAGGCAGGAGGATCACTTGAGGAACTGGGGGTTGCTGTGAACTAGGCTGATGCCACAGCACTCTAGCCTGGGCAACAGAGTGAGACTCTGTTTCAGGAAAAAAAAAAAAATGAGTCTTGGGAGGTTGTGTGTTTCCAGGAATTTGTCCATCTCCTCAACATTTTTGAGTTTATGTGCATAGAGATTTTCATAATATTCACAGATGACATTTTGTATTTCTGTGGTACCAGTCGCAGTATCTCCTTTTTCATTTCTGATTGAGTTTATTTGGATCCTTCTATTTCTGGTGAATATAGCCAGAGGTCTATCAATTTTCTAGTTCCTTGATTAGATTCATTAGATTGTTGACTTGTAATCTTTCTGTCTTTTTGATGTAGGCATTTAAGGCTATGAATTTTCCCCTTAGGACTACTTTTGCTGAATCCCACCAATTTTGATAACTTGTGTCCCCTTTGTCATTTAGTTCAAGGAATCTTTTGATTTCCACCTTAATTTTCTCCTTGACCCAATAATCATTCAGCAGTAGGTTGTTTAATTTCCATGAAATAGAATTGAGTAGAATTGTATAGAATTGAGTGTTTCTCTTGGAGTTGATTTCTAATTTAATCCACTGTGGTCTGAGAAGATACATGGTGTAAGTTCTATTTTTTTTTTTTAATTTGTTGAGACATGTTTTGTGGCCTAAGATGTCATCAATCTTAGAGAATGTTCCATGTGCTGATGAGAAGAATGTGGCTTGGGGGTAGAATGTTCTGCAAATGCCTGTTAAGCCCATTTGCTCTAGAGTTCCATTTAAGTCCAGTGTTTCTTTGTTCATTTTCTGCTTGGAGGATCTTTCAGTAGGGTGTTGAAATTTCCAGCAATTATGGTGTCGCTGTTTATCACTTTGTTTAGATCCAGTAGGGTTTGCTTTATGAATCTGAGGGTGCACCTGCATTAGGTGCATAAACATTTAGGATTGTTTCATCTTGGTGAACTTCTCCCTTCACCATTATATAATGACCATCTTTATCTTTCTATATTGTTGTTGATTTGAAGTCTATGGTATCTGGCATGAGAATGGTTACACCTGCTTTCTTTTGATTTCCATTTGCATGGAATATTTTTTTCATCCCTTCACCTTGAGTCTGAATGAGTTCTTGTGGGTTAGATATATTTCCTGGAGACAGTAGACACTTGGATTGTATTTTTTTATCCATTCAGCCAACCTTGTCTCTTGAGTGGAGAATTTAAGCCATTCATGTTTATTGAAAGAATCAATGCATTTCTGTTCATTCTGTTGAGTAGAACTCTATTGCTTTGTTTTACCTCCTGAAGCATTATTTTATATGGGCTCTGAGCTTCAGCTTTTGGGTGATTTTACAGTGGTGGGTTTTCATTGTGCTGATTGATGTGTAGTGCAGATCTGAATATTTCCTGCAGGGCAGATCTGATCTTGACAAATTCCCTCAGTGTTTGCTTGTCTGAAGAAATCTTTATTTCCCTCTCATATAAGAAACTTAGTTTTGCAGGATACAAAATTCTAGGTTGGCGACTGCTCACTTTTTAAATGAGAACAGATTTTAGAGTCTGACAGTTTTTTGCACCAACATTATTGAACTTCCTCCAACAAGCTCTCAGAACTTGTTTAGAAATAAGTACTCTGATTACTTACTAAATAGATTCTCTCTCTCTCTCTCTCTCTCTCTCTCTCTCTCTCTCCACTCTCTCTCCCCCCTCATCTCTTTCTCAAGCACATGCATTACTTTTTTCTTACATTTGTAATTTTCCCCCCTAAGGTACAAGAAAATCCAATTCTAAAATAGTATGACTTGTCTGATAGAAAAGTGCTTTATGGGATAGCTTTTTTTTTTTTTCAAATATCTAGCTCTTAGTTAATATAACTTTGCCAATGATGGGATTTGAACAACTAAGTTCAATTAAGCAATTATTTTTACATAGTAATAATTTCCCCAATTTTTTCCTATGAGCTAAGTCCTTTAATCCCAATATGATAGAGAATCACTAACATTCTTTTGGAGCGTTTCAAACATAAGTTAATTTTAATCAATTTTTAATTATTGTATACATTAATAAATATATTTAAATATGCACAACACTCAAACTTTTTGGAGATTAAAGGGAATAATTGTGAAAATGTAACAATAGAATTCTAGAATTATTAGCAAATTAATTAGGGTTCATAGTCTAATATTTTATCCAATAAATAAAAGAAATTAAATTTAGGAAGACAGGATTTATTGATTTAGTAGTCATTAATTCATTTATTTAACAAATATTGACTGCCTACTCTGTCACAATCAAAAACTCTGTTAGGCCATAAGGATATAAAGTTATAATCCTACTCTTAAAGAATTTAAAGTCTAGTAGCAGAGAGCCTGAAAACAATTAAAACACAACTTTTAAAAACACAATGAAATAAACGTTATAAGAACAATGGACGGAGAGAAGTACTTCCTCTTTACAGAGGGGATGACACACACCTGCCCAAGCCTGGAAAAATCTAAGAAAGACTTTTTGGAAAAGGTGCTAATGAAGTTGAACATTAAAGGATAAACAGATGTTGGCATATGAAGACAACATTCTAGACACAGAGGATGGGGTAATGCAAAAGTGTCATAGCCAGAGAAAGCAAGGGAGTTTCAAGTCCCTCTAAGTTGCACTTTATGTTTGAGATGGAAGAACATGAGTAGAAATGAGACAAGACTTAAAGACATGGAAGACACCTTCTCATTGTGTTCCCACATGGCCTTTTCTCTATATATGTGTGCACCCTTGGTGCCAAATATAGTCACCTTAGGGGTTAAGGCTCCAGTATATGAATGGCAGGTGGTGGTTCCGTCCATAACAAAAACATAGACTTGATGACAAGACAAACATTATTGTCATCATTTTACAAACAGAGAGACTGGGATTGTTAACTGTTGAGTTGCTCATGCAGTCATACATAGAGCATTTGAAATGGAATGTGTCTAGTACTCTTGTACATTTATGTGATATAGTGAATAGGACAATTATCCAAGCTTATAAGATACAATCTGAACAACAACAGCACCACATGAGTCGACAGAAAATGAGCCGTGTTGATTATGGAGGTCTCATGGAACTCTGCTAAGTTTTCACTAAGTTTCCAAAAGGAATGGGATTAAATGGTACTAGCCTAATTTAGGGGACAAGTTCTTTCATTATGACAAACAAGAATGCCCCAGACATTTTCTCAGGACATCAAACACAGCTCCAAATCTTATGGATAATATCCCAAGGAACCTTTAATACCTTTACAGAATAAACCACACTGCTTGTGACTCTGAAGAATGAAGGGAGAAGCAGCTGCCCCAGCTGTGAGTTGAAGCTGAGGTTCCAGGGAAACTAGGTATTTCAAAGCCGGCTTTCCCTTACACCTATAAACCTGTCCCTCCAGCTGTGTTCAAACACATGAATTGTTCACTGCACAATAGGATGATTATCCAGCTGTCACCAGAGGGCCGTGCAAGAACAAAAAGCTGAGGGCTAAAGAGGATTTTTATTATTAGGTCGCTATTCTTATGAAACATTCATATAGCAAAGAAATTGCCTTGCTGTTAAAAAAATTTTGTTAAGGAAACTTTACGAAAAAGATGCTCACGCTGCCTTTAAAATAACTATCCATGTACTTGGGAAAAAACAGAAACATTTAAAAAAAGAACTGAGTTAGGAACTCAGTTCAGAACCATATTTTCAAAGAGTAAGGGAAAATGTAGACATTTATTGAACTAACTTAAAATTCCAACAGTGTAGATGTGACCATTAAGTATATGTCGAGCAAAATTTATTTTATTACACGACATGTGCTGATGTTAGAGACTCCCATTTCTTTTCTGCCACAACTTGGGATTATTTGGAACCACAGGCCCAATTAAGGTGGATAGTTCAAGGCACATCTGTTGTGTGTGCACAGTTTATCAGGATTCTTAGGTTCCCAATCACAATCAGTGTGTTACCTTCAATGCAGCCTCTTCTCCCTTCTACTCCCCCAATGCCATCCACTGTCACTTGTCTAAGTAAACCACAGGAGGCCAGACTCATTGAAACCTTGGTATTGGCCCAACTTTCTCAAGTGAGGAAAGGATGGAGGAGGGGTGAGTCAGGTGTATGATTTGCACCATCAAAAGAGATTCCACACATTCCATTCCTTGTGCAGGCTGGGTAAGGGAGAGAAAATATCCTTGCTTATAAATATATTTCACATAAAAGTATATTTAGGTTAACAAGGTCTTCTTTAAAAATTAGAAAATATATATGTTAAAAAGAAGAAAGGAAAATATTACTGGCATTTTTTTGGTGAAGTTTTGGCAGAGAGTTTATAGGTAGCAAGACAAAATGAAATGAGGCACTTTGGAAAGAAAGAAAGCAATCTGGAGAGCTTGAGACTGCAGAGGGTTAGCAAACAGGAAGCGAGAGAGAGATTAAAGAAAAACAGGGGTAGTATAGTGAGGAAAAAAGATTCCTAGATTACATATTAGTCTCAGGCAGCTCGTTACCTATGTTAAGATATCACAGCATGATGGTGAAGAGCAAGGACTTGAGAGCCAGACACACTTGAACTTGAATCCCCAGTCCACTGAGTGGATGACTTTGGGCAAGTTACTCAACCTCTATGAACCACAATATCCTTGTCTGTAAGATGGAAGGACTCGTGTTACCTGGAGCTAAGATGAGAATTGCCTAACACAGCTATGCAAAATGCTCAGAAAATGCCTGACGTAGAGTAAGTGCTTGATAATTTCATTAAGGTTTAAAATTATAGAGCCGTGGAACTGGAAGGCAGCTTACTGAATCCCACAACTCCAACATTTGATGGAGTCGGAAAATGAAGAAGCAAAGCATGAAGTTTCTTGCCAGAGTCGATGAAAGTAGGAAAGAGTCTTCCAGATCACGTTTCAACGGGTTTTAGAACACAGAACATGGTGCTGCACAAGGAGCCCTGAGCCGTGGTCCAGAACTCTTGGTTCTAGTCCACAGGTCCGTGGGCAAGTCCCTTAATCTCTCGGTTTCCTCACCTCGTCAGTGTGAGCGGCGGGAGAGATTCCCTCAAAGTGTCATTCGGCTCTATGCTCACGTGACATTATTCCCCTGGAATGTAGTGTAATTTGCACTGAGGGAAATGTGTTTAACCGGAGTGAGGACAGAGACTAACTGGGAGCCACAACAGGAGAGAGCAGAATAAGGTGGAGTTTTTGGCAAAAAAGAAGAGTGACAGGAGCAGAGACTTTGTGGAGATCAGGGAAGGGGAAAACCAGAATATGAGAAAGGGAGATGAGGTACAGGAGAGCCTCATAGATAGCCACCTCTTCCAAAGTGTTCCCAGGCTAAAATTCCACCTGTTTTGTTTTCTTTTAAGATTAATAAGCACATATGAAGAGTAGCAGTGGGGGCTCAGAGGGGTCACTACCAGCTATTCACAGCATAGTGCTTCATTTAGGAAAATGATGAATAAAATAACTTACACTGCAGCAGTGTGCATTGGAATGGTAGGAGGAAGACGGAGTTTCTGCTCTTAAATTGCATTATTCAGTATATTTAACATGTGAGCCTATGAATACAAATGAGTAGGTTGGAAGAAATTTTATGTATTTACCTGTAGGCTCCAGGGCTGACCATATCTCTCAGCAAAATGAGTGGAAAGGGCTTTAATTTCTTCTTATATTAATAGATTTGGGAAACTTCAGGGAAACTTAGCTGTTCACCATAGTTTTTCCTGCCATAGCTGATCCTGGGAGTGCAACATTACTTTGTAACGGTAATCTTGATTATAAGTGTTTACACAAACTAGATACCATCTAAGGTTAATTTTTATTGAGAAAAATGCCATTGCAGTTTATAATAAAATATGTGACTGGCCATAACTGGTAAAGATTTTATTTAAATAACAAGATAACCTACTAATTATAACAGTAAATACATACCTATAGATCCATATATCCACAATGTTAATAACCTATTTCTAAAGAAACAATTTTGATTTCTTAAACACTATTCATTGCTTAGTAACAATCACTCATAAGATCATCTGGAAGCATGAGCAGTGGAGAGGGGATAAAGAAAGGCAAAGAGGCCAGGCACGGTGGCTCACGCCTGTAATCCTAACACTCTGGGAGGCTGAGGAGGATCACTTGAGTTCAGGAGTTCAAGACCAGCCTGAGCAAGAGTGAGACCCCGTCTCTACTAAAAAATAGAAAAATTAGCTGGGTGTGGTAGTGTGCGCCTGTAGTCCCAGCTACTCGGGAGGCTGAGGCAGGAGGATTGGTCATTTGAGCCCAGGAGTTTGAGGTTGCTGTGAGCTAGGCTGACACCACAGCACTCTAGCCTGGGCAAGAAAGTGAGACTCTGTCTCATTAAAAAAAAAAAAAAAAAGAAAAGAAAGAATGGCAAAGGGAACCAACTCAGCATAACTCTCTTAAGAGTTTTGGATCAAGATCCTGCAGTCCGTATTCTGCATCTTGGGGCTTTTTCTCATGCACTCCAATCTGGGCATTTCCTGAAGCTGCATTTCTTCCTGTGCTGACTCTTAGATTTTTAACTGTCTCACCTAGTTTTCTTTAAACCAGCTGAGCACGATAGGTCTCAGAAGTTTTCATTATTTTTAAAATACTACCCTCACCCTTTCACTTTCTAATTAAAACCAGGGTAGATTCCATAGTTTCTTGATCCCTTTTAGACATCAAAAAACTCCTACCGGTCATGTCCAATTTAAAACTTTGTTTTCTTCTCCAATTTCACATACCTTTCCCCTCCATTCTCCAGAACCAGCCAAGCTTTAGCTTGGGGGACTTGCAATGGGTAGATGATTTGGTTTGTTATTTCACTCTTTTTCTCCTCTCTCTGTAACTTCTCTTGGCTTTGGGTTGGGGAGAAAAGAGAAAAAGTGACCCTCACACTTGATGGGGTAGGCAATGGCAATGCCCTGTCCGTGAGCTCAGCTTCTCCACCAAGGCCCTCTGTGGGTTCACTGCCAATGGTGGCTACCTTGGGGTTGCCATGGGTGAGTTCTTGGGGCACCCCTGTAGGATCTCCCCTCCAGGAAATCAGGCTCTGGCTCAGCCTCTACCTGAACAAAGGGTGGATCACATATGATTACCTTCCTTCCTTGAGTTTATTTGAACCTTGAGAAACATGCAGCCCACACACCCTCACTTTACCAAACAGCTGGGGTGTAGGAGTGCAGGTTGCTCCTTTGCCATCCCTTTTCTCCATCCTAACCTTGATTTTTCATCCTGTTCACAAAAGTCCAGGGAAAATTGATAAATCCTCTTTCAGAGCAGAAATCTAACCAGCGGCGACAGTCTCCCATTCTTGCATACACCCAAATCACTATAAATGGCTCTTTTTGAGCTTCCTTTCTCACTGGACTTTGCGAGGACAAGTGACCATAATGAAACCACTCTCTTCTTCACTGGGCTGATGATTCATGACTCTCAAAAACTCCTGCCTGTGCATATATACTAGGACCCAGTAGGGGAACTGATGCTTGGTGGACCATAGCCATTTAGTTCATTTCCTAATAATCCTTGAAGAGTTATCTAACCTCCAGTTGTTTTTTTGTTTGCTTACTTTTGTCTTGATGGTGGTAGTGGTGGTGGTGGTTTTTGCCACTCTTAGAATACAGGACACTGTATGAGTCCATTTTGCACTGCTGTAAAGAAACGCTTAAGGCTGGGTGATTCATAAAGAAGAGAGGCTTATTTGGCTGACGGTTCTGCAGACTGCTACAAGAAGCATAGCACCATCGTCTGCTTCCGGCGAGGGCTTCAGAAAGCCTCCAATCAAAGCAGAAGGCAAAAGGGAAGCAGGTGTGTCACATGGCAAGAGAAGGAGCCAGAAAGGGAGGAGGTGGCGCCGGGCTCTTTTAAACAACCAGCTCTTGCGTGAACTAATAAAGAGAGAACTACGCTCATTACCGCAGGGAGGGCACCAAGCCATTCATGCGGGTTCCACCCCTGTAACTCAAACTCCTCCCACCAGGCCCCACATTCAACACTGGGGATCAAATTTCAACGTGATTTTTGGAGGGGCCAAACATCCAAACCATACCAGATACCTGTTTTCTCTTTTCTTCAATCTTAGGTCTTGGTAGCCAATTCCCGGGCAACAATGGAAGTGCCCCTCAGCATGCTGATGCAGATGCTTCCTCATCCAAAGCCATCAGCCCCCTACTCAGCCCGTTCAGTCTTCAGCTGTTGCGATTAGGGCAGAGCTCTTAGTTTCCCAAAGCAGCTACGTTACTGCCTCCCTCACTGCCCTCAGCCATGGACCCTTTGTGTAGCCCTGTGTCATGTGAGCCCTTAAACCTCTTGCTATTGCCCTATTGCCCCTATTAGTACAACATTTTTACTCACAGAGAGTCTCCTATCAGATACTCAAACACTCAGCTGGCTAAAGCAACAGACGGTAGATAGGTCTTTTCGCACTTTTAAATGAGTCAAAAAGTATGTTAGTAGTAATAAAATAGCAATAAAATTTCAGCAGCATAACAGAATATACATGTCCAAATGAGCTGGATCAAATCATTTTGAAATACCCTTTGGGACTTTTTATGATCCATGAAAGAAAGCCATTTTTATTGCTTTTATAGTTTTTTGATCTGACATAGTACACTCAAACTGATCACTCATCTAATTTACCAGACTTGGCTCCAGATGACTTTTGTTTATTTTCAGTAATTAGGTTTGCCCCAAAATATCCTCAGGGCTACCACTGAGGATGTTTAAAAAATATGCTCTAGCTTCTAAAGGCAATTCCAACAATCAAGTGAAAACACAAAGAAAACAAGAAAAGAAAGCATATGAAATTTGGCATATTCATTAGTTTTTACCATAGCAACAAACAGCCCCACAGTTTCAGTGGCTTAAAGCAGCAAAGATTTATTTGTCACTCATGTAGCCCTAGGGCTGGAGACTTGCCCTCATTCTGCCTGGCTCCACTGGACTTTGCCCATCAATGCTCAGCTCTGCCCACATTTTCTTCTCATTCCAGGACCAAAGGAACAGCCCTCTACAGGGACATGCTGTTCTCATGGCAGAAAGTGGAGGCCAAACCAAGCTAAACCCAAATAAGAGGCCAAACAAAATCACAATAGCCCATTTAAAGTGTTGCCATAGACATGGATATACATTGCATCCAGCCATATTCTGTTGACCATAGCAAATCACATGGCCAACCTGACAAGTGGTGCAGAACTGTATTCCACCTACAGGAAAGCACTAGAAATCACATGACAAACAGTATGGATTAGGAACAATAATCAAATCTACCACACAGTGTAGGCACAATGGGAACATCTTAAATATGAATGTTTAACATTCCAAAGAGACTGTTTTGAAGATGATAAGAATTATTAGCTACATAAATTATGATATGGTGTAAACCAAGCCAGTTGCATACTTGTGATCTCCTATCATGTATTTAAGTGTTCTAAAAATGTATACAGTCTTTATGGTATGGATTTATTCATTTTCCAAACTTATTCCCTTTGCCAAGTGTTGTATTTGAGTTGTTACAAAGTAGTGTATTGATAAATGTATATTGCAGAACAATTATTGTTTGGAAATTACGTATCTGTAGATTTGCCCCATATAATGCTCCTTTCATGCAAAATTCAACAGAATTTTAGTGCCAATATTTCTGAAAGAGCAAATTAATATTTTAAGAATGGGCTAGTCAGAGGGAACAGTTACCTTTATAAGGAATATATAATATATCAAGTTCCTCAGTTAAGGAAAATATTAAATAAATCTCTTAGCCACTTAGAAGTAAAATAAAGTTGCTAATGCCAAAGAAAAATGCTTTTTATTTGTCAGTCACACTATTGAAATCTTAAAATGTATAATTCCATATTAAATATTAGATTTGAGCCCTATCTGTCCCGAAGTTCTAAATACATTTGAAAGAGACATTCTAGAATCTACCCATGCTCACTAGAAACTGGTCTGTTGATCCACACACCTCAGCCCAAATAAAGCAGCAAGAAATACAGGAGGAAATGGGGAGGGGATGTCCTGGAGTGACCTGAAATCACTCATCTTCATTGTGTAGCTCGGCTCATTTCTGTTACTGGATGTTGTTTCCCTTCTTGACCCACGGGAAATAAACAAGTGGGTAAAAATCAAGGCAGCTGCTAAGATGTGGAACATCATGCTGTTGAGAACTGAAATGAAGACCTAGACTAAAGGACATTATGAGACAAAGAGGGCTGGGATGGTGTGATTACTCTGTTCTGTCCTGCTGGTAGGCTGATGGAATGTGACCTCTCTGTACTCTTCCTGTGGCTCTAGCAAGTTACTAACCATGTGACCAGAAGAAGCTGCATGCAAGAAGAAATATAGAAAAGCTCTAATTCTAAGGACAATCTCCAATTTGTGCTAGCTGGAGTTTTTAACAATCTTAGGAATCTCTGAGTCCACCACAGTTCACTTAATTCAGGCAAATACCTTCATGACATCCTATATCAAATAATCTCAGTCACCTGAGTTATGTTTCCTTCCTTCTTGCTTTCTGCCTATCATACTTAACGCTGTCAAAATCTTCTTTAATCATCTAGATGTTATGCATTTACCCTCATTTTAATGTTGGCATAACTTGTAGTCTGTAAGGCATTAAGGCATGTGTACAAAAAATACCAAATTGAATCACAGCCGGATCTTGCAGACATTAGAATAAACAGGCCTCTGGCATTTTGAGATTTACCTCACAATTTATGCACCACCACATTGCCTGCATCTTAAAAACTTGGTCTTTTAATAGTAAGCCTTACTTGATACTTCTTAGTCCCTGGACCTTAACTTTTTATTTCTAAATGTTTTATTTGACATGAACAATACTGCTTCCCCCAGGGTACAATATCTTCTGAAAAGCATTGCTGTAATGCTTGAAAGAGAGTGATCAGCCATTTTTTGCAATCTCATAAACAGAGGCAATGGGTAAAAACTACAGCATGGGGGATTTACCACTTCCTTGTACTGAAGGTCATTGACACAGAACTGAGTAACTCTCCACCCCAAACTGTGTGTTCCAACTTTCTCTGCAGCTGTTTAAAATGGAGGGCCATGTTAATTTTTCTTGTCATTTAAAGTGTGCCTAAGGACACAGGAATAGAATAATTAACTTCTTCTGGTCATCTCCAACACCGTGATTTCAATTTTGCAATGTGTTAAAACAAACTTTTTGTTCATTGAGTGAAAAATCATAGAGGTTGAACCAGATCTTACCAGAAGAACATGGAATCCTTGGCAGGGATGCGGGGTTTGAATGAGATATTCTTCAAGGTAAACAATCGCAACGTAATACAATGAGTTTTCTTAGCATTTATGTTTTTTAAGGACGTGGTCACATATTCTCTCTGTGAATCTTCCCTGCTCTGTTTTATTTTGAGCAGGGAATCAAACTGAGTTTTTCCTCCTTGAACCCTGAGAGAAGCAAATACATTGCTATGAGAGAAGAAAATTCATTTCTAATAGAAGAAAAAATAAGAGTACTATGAATGAAAATTTTCTGTACAATTCTGACAGTCCCTATGACCAACACTAAACTATATTTTTTCTTTAATTATTTTAATAAAAAGTTGTTAACTTCATTTGTGCAGAAAAACTTTTCTTTTTATCATGTATTTAGCAGTTGGGTGGTTATAGATTTATATTTATATACTAGAACAGGTTAAAAATACTTTAAAAAACAAGTAACCCAATATTCAAAGCACATAAAAATGCTAGCAAACATTGATTTTGGATATGGAAATACTCTATTTCCCCATTTCATTAAAACTCAAGTAGATTATAAAATGGTACATTACCACTGTGCTCAGAGTACTGTGAGAATCTGAGAGGTATACAATTCTGCACAAACTATCTTGAAGTTTTGCATGTGTGTGTTTGCATTTGCAGCTTTGTGTTCACATGCATGTAACATGCATCTTCTTAGGCCTCCAGATAATGAATGAAGCGATTCATTTATTACTTGTTTGACATTTCAAAATCTCATCACAGGGATGAGTAGGAAAACTTTTCATTGCCTACTTTTCTTCCTATTCATTGTCTACTTTTCTTCTTACATGGAAAATAAACAGGTATCAATAGAGTATATTTTTCCTGTGATACAGCTTTAACCCCTTGAGATTTTTGTGCATGTGTGTGTGTGTGTGTGTGTGTGTGTGTGTTATTTTAAATGCTTTCCAGAAGTACTTTAGAGCTATCATTTCACACAAAGTTTGTATTTCCTTTGGGAAAGTAAAAGAGGTGCTAGAAGATAAGTTAGCTTCATCGCAATGACAAAGGAGGAGCCCCTCACCTTAAAAAAATGCAAACTCATTCAATGATTTTTTTTAACTTAAATGCATAGAAACAGAAAACATTGAAAAAATTAATGTGTTTGTTAGAATCTTTGTAACATAATACATATTGGGTAAAGATGAAAAATTAAGCATGCAGAATAAGCCTTACATATATATATTTTTTTTTTGCTGCTATTCCAAAAAAACTTTTCTTTAGTATTCCATTCTCATAATTTTCTCTAATTCCTTGAAAGCTAGTTATTTTTCAGAGGAGGAGAAAACTAAAGACCAATTTAGAGTCAAAGAATCAATCAGAGAGAGGTTAAGATTAAAAGGAATCAGCTTTTTTTATTCCATTTCAGTGTTTGCAGACAGTCCCCAAACTTTTTGGCACTAGGGACCAGTTTTATGGAAGACAATTTTCCACAGACCGAGGGCAGGGTGGGGGGTGGGATGTTATGGATGGTGGTGGGGTGGTGCGGAACTCAGGCGGTGATATGCAACCTGTTTCCTAACAGACCACGGACCAGTACTGGGGTTCAACCCAGGGGTTGGGGATCACAGTTTTAGGGCATAATAAAAAGTAAAGTTTTAGCATATTGGAACTGGTTTCAAGGCAATAGAAATTGTCATATGACAAACAGAATATTCAAATATGTGTCATTGCTCCATTATCTTGCAAGGTATTCTTTTTCTTTTTTTTTTTTTTTTAGTTTTTTTAAATTTGAGAATATTACAAAGGGTACAAATGTTTACGTTACATATATTGCCTTTACACCACCCAAGTCTTTAAAATCTATATAGAACTCAGGAAAATCAGCAAGAAAAAATCAAACAACCCCATTAATAAGTGGGCAAAGGACATGAACAGAAACTTTTCAAAAAAAGATAGACATATGGCCAAGAAACATATGAAAAAGTATTCTTACTTCTTCATGCTCTACACCTCCCTGTCAAACAGGGAAAAAAGTTGACTCTGAGGGAAGAAATCACAGAGGATACAAACAAATGGGAAAACACATCATGCTCATGGAAAGACAGAAGCAACGTTGTTAAAATGTCCATACTACCCAAAGTGATTTACAAATTCAATGCAATCCCCATCAAATTACCAAATTCATACTTCACAGATCTAGAAAAAATAATTCTATGCTTCATTTGGAACCAGAAAAAGCCTGAATAGCCAAAGCAATCTTAAGCAAAAAGAACAAATTTGGAGGCATCACATTACCAGATTTCAAACTATACTACAAGGCTATAGTAAGCAAAACAGCATGGTATTGGTACAAAAATAGCAACATATACCAATGGAACAGAGTAAAGGACCCAGATGTTCAATCATCTACCTACAGCCAACTGATCTTTGACAAAGCAGACAACAACATACACTGGGGAAAAGAAGCTCTAGTCAATAAACGGCACTGGGAAAATCGGATAGCCACATGAGGAAGAATGAAACAGGACCCCTACCTCCCACCACTCACAAAAATTAATTACAATGGATAAAAGACTTAGATCTAAGGCATGAAACCATAAGAATTCTAGAGGAAAATGCAGAAAAACTCTTCTAGATATCAGCCTAGGCAAAGAATTTATGACTAAGACTCCAATGACAACCATGGCAGCAACAAAAATAAATAAATGGGATATGATTAAACTAAAAAGCTTCTACACAGCTAAGGAAACAATCAACAGAGTAAATAGACAATGTGCAAAATGGGAGAGAATATCTGTAAACTACACATCCAGAATTTACAAAGAACTCAAGCAAATCAGCAAGAAAAAACCAAACAGTCCTATTAAAAAGTGAGCAAAAGACATGAATAGAAGCTTCTCAAAAGAAGAAAGACAAATGGCCAATAAACATATGAAAAAAATGCTCAAAGTCACTAATCATCAGGGAAATGCAAATTAAAACCAAAATGAGATATAAACTTACCCCAGTCAGAATGGCTTTTACTAAAAAGTCCAAAAACAATAAATGCTAACATGGATGCAGAGAGAGAGAGGAACACTTACACACTGTTGGTGGGACTGCAAATTAGTACAACCTCTGTGGAAAACAGTATGAAGATTCTTCAGAGTACTAAAAGTAGACATACCATTCAATCCAGCAATCCCACTATTGGGTATTTACCCAAAGGAAAAGAAGATTTTTCATCAAAAAGATACTTGCACTAGAATGTTTATTGTAGTACAATTCACAATTGCAAAGATGTGGAATCAACCCAAGTGCCCATCAATTCATGAGTGGATTAATAAAATGTGACATATGTACACCATGGAGTACTACTCAGCCACAAAAAAAAGTTGAATTAATACCTTTTGCGACAATCTGGATGGAACTGGAGACCATTCTGCTAAGTAAAGTATCTCAAGAATGGAAGAACAAACACCACATGTACTCACTGTTAACTTGGAACTAACTGATGAGCACACATGTGCACGGAGGGAAGTAAAACTCAGTGGAAATTGACTGGGCGTAGGGAAGAGGGAAGGGGAAAAAACCTACTGAATGGGTACTATGAACACTATTTGGGTGACGGGCACACCTATAGCCAGGACTCAAGCGTTACAAAAGCAATCCATGTAACTTAAAAACACTTGTATCCCCCGAATATTTTGAAATAATAAAAAAAAGAAGTTGACTTGGGGAGCCTTCAAGATACTGATGAACTAGTATTTTTGTGCTAAGTACTTTCAAATGCATTAGCTCATTTTATGTTCTATACAGCTCTTTAGAATCAGAGTCATTACCTTATTTTACAGATAAGGAAATAAAATCTCAGCCTGGTTAAGAATTATAACTTGTAAGCTATAGAGCTGAGATTTGAGTCCAAAAATGTCTGCAAACAAACAAACAAACAAAAACATGCTTTTGCCTTTACAGTATCTTTCTCCAGGTAATCAAGGGGAAGTGCAGAGAAAAAGAGCAATGCATGGGTATGTGGCATTGTGGGGACATTACCATTTGAAGAAAAGAAGAAAAAGGCGGGCTTGATGGTTGAGTCACAATATAGTATAGTCACTTATAAAAACTATTTCTAAAGTCCATTGTCCATATTTTAATAAGTCAAAAGTGTGTTCTTCAGATAAGTGTCTGTTGCAGAATTAAGAAGACTGAAAGAAGAAAAAATGCACTGTGAATTGAAATGAGGAAAGGCAGGTCTCTTATTGATTCTTCACTCTCGGAATCTCAATAGTTATCAGATGGAACTTGATGACTGCCAACGAATAAACAACACTTTCCCCCATTCCACGCTATTAAATTGCCCAAAGCCACCAAATACAGATTAGTCTGAAATGCACTTGTTGTTCTTACTGGAGGTGGTTACAAAAATCAGCTTTAGATACAAGAATTCTTTTTCTTTCTTTCCTTCAGGCTGCTAATGGATGCACAGAGTGAAGCTTACTTTAAAAGCTGGTATCAGAAGTTGCTAGCTGCTCTCCAATTCTGTGTAGGAAAAGCCTTGAGAGATGAGTTTTCCAAAGAGAGGAAACTTATCAAAATTCTGGGAGATATTGGGGAAAAAGTCAAGTCTGCCAGTGACCATCAAAGACAGGTTTGTTGAGAAACTAATCTTCAGGTAGTAACATTTTTTTCAACTTTGGTTTAAATTAAGTTTTAATTTCATTACTGAGAAAGCAAATTCCTCGACTACTTTAAGACACTTAAATCAATTATTTCAGTCAAGTTTTTTTTTTTCCCATATGCTATCCCAAAGTTAATGGTAATGTCTCTCACCAAGACATTGATGTTTTGATCTAAATAGCCATGTAGCACACAGAGGAACCTGACAAGAGGCGACCAACTTAAAGGCAGCTGGACTAAAAAAGCCTAAGGAAGTAATTCCCTCAAAATGGTGGCATGATTCAGACTCATGGAAGAAGCATATGAGGAGATATTTTTAGGGCATCCAGCCCACGGCACAAAATCCAGGTCTAGATTTTCCTAAATTGCCCTAACCAAAGTCACATTTGCAAAGACATTTTTTTTTTTTTGACACAACAAATAAAACGAATTAAATAAAATGAACCAAAGGTGGTATGGATGGTAATACTTTTTATACTAAGATCTGTGGATGATAGTCAAAATATTGTGCCTCCTTCTCAGTGATCATAGTAGATAGACCTGGCTTTTCTTTTTCTTGATCTAATGGAAAAACATTTGCTGTTTTTAATTCTCTGCATCACTATCTCCCTTTACTGATATAGACCGTTAAGTAGGTTCTCTTAAGTTCAACATTCTAAATGCAGGGAGACAGTGGACATCCATTCATTGTATTAAGAATATTATTCAATAACAATTGAGTACCTACTACAGATCAGGAATTAAGGATAGAAAGAAGATGAAAACATAATTTTTGTCCTCAGGGGAACTCATAAGTTTCTCTCCACTCACTGTCTAAAATCAATAAGAGTTTTTAATAAAATGATATGAAAATAGTAATAGGCAAAATGTCCTAGAATTCATTCCTAGCCCAGGATTTTTCTTGCTGGAAGTCGCTTCATTTAACAGAAATGCCAAAAGCTATGTTACTTCACCAACCTAGGAGTAAATGAAAAATAAAAAACATAAATATAGAATTTATTTTTAAATGGGAGATGTATAAACTCTCGATATACAGAGGAGCCTTAAGATATATAACATGACAGACAATACCAAAAAGAAGCCTACAATTTCTCCATATCACTGCAAGCTCATTCATTATTTTCTAATGGCAGACAAAAAGTTGATAGCAAGTAAAATCAGAAAAGGATCATGTTAATAATTAAAGCAGGGTTACAAATTGGTGGGCTGTGGGTCAAGTTCAACCCATCGTGTTTTATTTGGTTTATGTTTTTAGCTGAATTTGAGGTCCTTTCAAAAGGGCATGCACTCTTTAGTTCCCCACTTCCCCAACACTCCCTGTCGTCTTCAGCCTCCTGCCTGCTCACACAGGACTATATCACCTGCCTGAAAAGTCATCCAAGTGTGCAACCCCTGAATTAAAGAGTTTATTTAATCAATAGAAGAAAATTATAACTAGAAGGAAAATTCCAGTTCTTTACACTTTCTTAAATGCCTTTTCTAATGATTTTTCACAGGAGGTGCTGAAGAAAGAGATTGGCAGACTAGAAGAATTCTTTCAAGATGGAAATACTTGTCACCTTCCTCTGAACCCTGCCTTATGTATAAAAGGGATTGACCATGATGTAAGTCAACTTATTCACTGGATAAATTGAGTATGCATGTTTTGTATTGTTTAGTTCACTGTGTATTTTTGAAATAGCAAAAAGAATTCAAAAACTGACATTGAAATTATTACAAGGAAAAAGTAATTGAATCTCACCCACACTGCATTCTCCCTTGGATGCACTCTGAGCAGCTGGCATCACATTGGCCTTGTCATATACTAATAGTCTTTTCATTTGGAAACAAACTATCCATCAGTTCAGTGAAAAAAAAATAAAGGTACTTATCACTGGATTGATTTCTTGACTTATTCAAAACGATGGATTTGGTGACCCCATGCAGGCCGGGTATAATTTCATGCTTTATTTAGATTATGTGCATCACCATGCCTAGAACATGAGCATTAATCATTAGCTACAACTTCCTTGTTCTGATTCAATTTAAAATTCATTTGATGCTGATATGTCAGTGTGTCATATAATGCATTTTGTGATTCTGTTCAGGTCTGGAAAGCCCTTCCTGGCATTGTCAAACTCACAACTTCCCAAGCCTTTTCTTCCTAATCCTTTGTCACATGGTACCTCCTCAGTCACCCTTCTCTGACTTGGAATCATTCTTCTTCTTTGTTCATGATAAGCTTTATTATCCTCCTTCTCAAAAGCCCAAGAGTAGAAAGATACTAATAGAGAAAATGATTGATAAGTGAGATTTAAAAGTTAAGCCATCATGCATGCACAATAAATGGTACTTAACTGAAGTCATTAGACAGTCAAAAAAACAACCCAAAAATTAGGAGAAAAAGTTAGACCATTGTTAATATGAGCATAAAATGTTTTGCTAAAAACTTGATACCCTCATCTTTTTTACTTTGCTACTATCAAGATACCCTGCAAACTTTCCTGATATACTTCATAAACATATCTTGAAAAATAACAAAATAAGGAATCAAATTCTGTAAACTGAGATATATCTATCTGGGCTAAAATCCAAATCATTATTAATTTTCAAAAATTATATAACTTTTTCATCATTAGCAGTGTTCACTGATGAATGCTGAACTTGCATAGTAACTCATTATTTCAAAGACATGGTTAGTATCTTAAGGTGGAAAGAACAATAGAAATTATAGAGTCCAGGTGTTGGTTTTTGCTTTTATTTTCTTGGTCTGTTGTTTTTAAGGTATAGAGTGATTTTTTTCCATTAAAATTACATATGAGTTTGGCTTGTGTGGGCCCTGGGGGTGTGTAGATGAGCCAGCTTGGCCAGGGGTTGGCTGCCCAGGAGTCACCAACCCCAGCACTAAGGCCGGGACCTCACTCCTTTCCTGCAGCACCCTGTAGCCAGCAGCACTTTCCCTGTAGAAGCTGCCCCAAGTAGAGCCGCTTCCTATCTAGACCCATTTGCTCTAATCCTGTGGTCCCCGAGCCCCAGTCCATGGACTGGTACCAGTTCTGTGGCCTGTTAGGAACCGGACCACACAGCAGGAGGGGAGTGGCAGGTGCATGAGCGAAGCTTCATCTGTATTTACAGCCACTCCCCATCACTCACATCACTGCCTGAGCTCCACCTCCTGTCAGATCAGCAGTGGCGTTAGATTGTCATAGGAGCACAAACCCTACTGTAAACTGCACGTGCAGGGGATCTAGGTTGAGCACTTGAATCATCCTGAAACCATCCCCCAACACCTGTCCATGGAAAAATTGTCTTCCATGAAACCAGTGCCTGGTGCTAAAAAGGTTGGGGACTGCTGCTGTAATCAACTGTGTTTGGCACCGGGCTGGGTACCTGCAGGTACAGCAATGAACAAGACAAACATGTCCAGGTGACACTCTCTTGGGGAACATTTTAATCTGTCCTCCAGTCCTGCCGAACAATGAGCTGAGAGACCTTACAGTTAAAATGAGTGTGGGAAAGCTCTCAGTTCCAATAGAAACCTGATCAATTATCAGACAGTCTACACTGGGGAGAAGGCTTATGAGTGTAATTAATATGCAAGACCTTCATTCAAAGTAAATGACTTACATGACATCAGAGCTTCCACACTGGGGAACATGTATTAATAAAAAGCACATAAATGTGGGAGTTCGGAAAAACCCTCAATCGGAACTCTTTATTTGTTGACTATGAGCAAATTTATACCAGAGAAAAACTTTTTGAATGCAATGTGGCAAGGTATTGAGTCTGAGTGGATGTCTTACTTTATGCCAGAAACTTCACACCAGCAAAAAAAAAAAAAAAAAAACCTATAAATGTGATAAGCATGGAAAATCTGCAATCAAAACTCACACCTCATTATACACCAGAGAATTCACACTGGTGAGAAACTCTAGGAATATAATGAGTGTAAGAGAGTCATCAGTTATAGTGCCAGCCTTATGGTACATCAGAAAACATATTCTGGGGAGAACTCTTATAAATGAAACGATTGTGGGAAAGCCATTACATGGTTGTGTGAGCCATCGCAGTGCATGGCTTATAATGCACCAGACAGTTCACACTGGAGAGGAGCCCTGCAAATGGGGAGAGGTTGGGAAACCTTTTAATCAGTGTTCTATCACCATCAGTCAACTTTGCTGGGGAGAGGCACTTGGGACTGGCTCAGCCTGTTTCTTAAAGTGTGGAGCTCAAAGGCAGAGAGCACAGGTCTTAGGTTTGGGTTAAGCTTCTTTATGAGAAAAAGCCCAACCTTGTCCCCACTGTCAACACTAATCACAAAGGATCATTCTCTATTTCCCTCTGAGTCACAGAGAGATGGATCGGGTGGGATAGCAGAGGTAAGTTAATGCAATCCTTCTCCACTTTTGGGAAAATGAGGACTAGACATTTCATTTACTAATACCTTTCTTTTTAAACTATTTTTAGATTTATGGCATTAATGTGTGCTTCTCAAGGACAGAGGTCATATCTTCCTTTCTGTATTCCAGCTTTTCTTATCTTCTTTCCTGCCTTCTGGCTTTTCTATCTCACCATTTACATAAAATCATTCTCCAAGCCTCTGATTAATTCTACCTGTCTCTTGGCTATGGCCATCCCAATCCACTTTATAACTTCTACTCTAATCTAGTATTTCATCTCTTGCCTTTCCCTACCTAGAAAGCCCTTTATCCGCCTATTTGCCAATCTATGTCCTTCACGATCTTCAACATCCAGTTCATTTCTGAAAGATTTTCTTCTTCAAATGTGCCTTCATTCAACTGTGGCAAATTGCCTTGTGAATTATTTTTAACTTAATTTATATGTATATACTTTCAATCAACTTTTTGTAAGCTTTTTGAGAGTATATTTAGTGCTTCTTTTTGTTAGGATATAGACAATAGCTTGTGCATACTAGTT
>RJWJ010013234.1:9441-40233 GCA_004363605.1 Indri indri
TTCACTATATTGATTTTCTTTCTTTTGAATATATACTCAGTAGTGGAATTGCTGGATCATATGGTACTTCTATTTTTAGTTTTTTGAGGAACCTTCCTACTGTTCTCCATAATGGCTGTACTAATACTAATTTACATTCCCACCAACAGTGTATCAGGGTTCCCCTTTCTCCACGTCCTCACCAGCATCCGTTGTTCCCTGTCTTTTTGATAAAAGCCATTGTAACTGGAGATGATGTCTCATTATAGTTTTGATTTGCATTTCTCTGATAATTAGTGATGTTGAACATTTTTCATATACCTGTTGGGCATTTGTATGTCTTCCTTAGAGAAATGTCTATCAGATCTTTTGCCCATTTTTAATTAGATTATTTGGTTTTTTGCTATTGAGTTGTTTTAGCTCCTTGTATATTCTGGTTATTAATCCTTTGTCAAATGGATAGTTTGCAAATATTTTCTCACATTCTGTGGGTTGTCTTTTCACTTTGTTGATTGCTTCCTTTGCCGTGCAGAAGCTTTTTAGCTTGATATAATTCCATTTGTCTATTTTCGTTTTGGCTGCTTGTGCTTTTGAGGTCTTACACAACGTTGATAGGTAACCCTAATTATGAACCACTGGGCTAAAGTGTTCATATGCTTCCAAAGTAGGAATGAGGAGCCATGGGAATTTGGAGTTGGGATGGGGGTTTATTTGTGAAAGAACTAGATGTAGTGGGCCTCAGCACTCTCTCCTGGAGTCTTAGATGTACCTTAATGTTACTCTCATAGTATACATTAGACTAGGGTGAAAATTCCTGAGCTAGGAAAACTTAGGAATCTCTGCCTAACTTAGGAAGAATTCAGACCCTCTTTCCTCAAGACATAAGTAGCATAGGCTACGCATTCTAGCATTTGAACTATATGCATAGAGTAGAGGCTCCTCTTCCAGCTTGTTTGACTTGGTCTCCTGACTTTGCTTTACAGACAGCAGTGGCCCTTCCAGCACTGTGTCCAGTGCTGGTCCTTCTTCCCCTACTGCAGTTGATGGTAACTCCCATTTTGGCTTCAGTGATCAACCCTCCCTAAATTCACATGTGAATGAAGAACGTCAAGGCCTTGGGCTACTCCAGGAGACCCTCAGGAATGGAGCACAAGAGCTATCCATAGAAGGCAAGCAAGAACCATTTGAACTGAACCAATCTCCACAGATGCCACCTGTGGAAATTAGCCAGCCATGCCAGGAGCTTGCTGAAGAGGTCAGCCAGCCATGTCAGGAGGTCCCAGACATCAGCCAGCCATGCCAGAACATCCCTGAGGAGGTCAGCCAGCCATGCCAGGAGGTCCCTGACATCAGCCAGCCATGCCAGGAGAACCATGACAATCTTAACCACACATGCCAGGAGGTCCCTCGGATCAGCCAGCCATGCCAGAAGGCCAGCCAACTGTGCCAGAAAGTCTCTGAGGAAGTATGCCAGCTTTGCCAGGAGAACCCTGAAGAGGTCAGCCAGCCATACCAGGTGGTCCCTCTGGAGGTTGGCAAGCTGGTCCATGGGTTCCCTGTAGGGGATGGGGGCCTGGTTCAGGAAACCCTTGTGGAAGTTGGTAGACCAGCCCAAGAGATCCCTGAGGAGCTCAGCCAGCCATGCCAGAAGTTTTCTGTGGAGGTTGGCAGGCTAGCCCAGGGGGCTTCTGTAATCAATCTCTTGTCTCAGGACATCCCTGAGGTTGATAAACCATCCCAAGAGTTCCCTGAGGAAATTGACCTGCAGGCTCTGGAGGTCCCTGAGGAAGTTAATCAGCAGTCCTGGGTGGTCCCTGAGGTGATTGACCAGCTGCCTGGAGAGGATGTTCCTCAAGTCCAGTATCTGTCTAGTGATCCAAACCCTCAAAGCCAATCTCCAGTCCATGACCAGCAGTCACCTCTTCCACCAGCAACATGTAATTAATTATTTTCTCATGAGTGGTGTCACACTATACCAGCCATTTGAGACAGCAACCTTTTCTCTTGGCTAACTCACCAGCCAGCATGAGGCCTTGGCTCTCACCAGAGGTGTCTGAGGAAGCAGTTGTCTTGGCATGAATCATACCTGTACCAGAGCCTTGCTTGAGGAGGAGCCAATTTCATGTTCAAAGTAGCTATTGGCTCCTCACCTTGCCATTAGACTTGAATAGGATTTCCTTGGGGTGGGCTGGTCTGTCATTACCCATCCTACTCTGAGCATTGCAGGAAATCACAGATCGTTAAAGGAAATTCCACTTAACTACTAAAGACACCATCCGGGGATAGCAAATGCAAAAGGAGAGACTCCTGGGTCTTCACTTTTCTGAGGAAATATTCACAACTTCTCAAGTTTCCCTTAGACCATATGTGCATTCAGGGGGACTCTTATCTGCAAGCACTCCTCACGTGGGCCCAGAATGGCCTTCTGAAATGCTGGAAAATAGAGTCCCCTTCTCAAACATCTGTCATGGCCACTAATCTTTAGACTGGGTTTATGAGTGTTTCCACATCATCCCCAAGTGCCCCCTCTGCCCCAGTCTTATTCCTCTGGTCAATAGCTCCAGGGAAGAATAGGTATTAGGTGGCTGTGCAAATTTCTGAGTAACTACTTAAAATGGTCTAGAGGATTCTTGGCCATTCTGTGAAGCTGGGCCTCCCTTTGTTGTGGGGCTGTTTGGCTTTAGGAGATGCTGTAGTAGAGAGAATCAGGTTCTATTTTAAGAAATCATCAAAGATCAATATTGTACAGATATGAGCAAAGATTTAATAAATAAATAAATATATACATATACATATATATATATATATTTCTGTAGTAGTGCCAGGGACAGACTGGCCAAAGACCAAACACTCCAGAGTCCCCAAGAAGTTTGTCCTTACATCATTGTGTCTTTAGGGCCAGATGTGATTATGAAGCTTTTCCCAAAGATGTGGGGGTGGAACTGGGGGTGGGTAGGAGGGGTAATGGGTCATTGAAGTGGGGGGCCGGAACATTATGAGTGCTCAATAAATATGAAATAATGAGAATGGTAGTGGTGATGACAGTGTCCTTGTGAATTCAAGAATGAATATGACTGTGAGTCAATTGTGTCTGTGACTGAATTAATCTGAATCAGTCAACAGCCATTACAGTTGAGTAGGAATGGGCTATAAAAATACAGAGATTGGGGGTCGGGCACAGTGGCTCATGCCTGTAATCCTAGCACTCTGGGAGGCCAAGGAAGGAGGATAGCTTGAGGTCAGGATTTCAAGACCAGCCTGAGCAAGAGCTAGACCCCGTCTCTACTAAAAATAGAAAGAAATTAGCCAAACAACTAAAAATATATAAAAAAAATTAGCTGGGCATGGTGGCACATGCCTATAGTCCCAGCTACTTGGGAGGCTGAGGCAGAAGGATCGCCTGAGCCCAGGAGTTTGAGGTTGCTGTGAGCTAGGCTGATGCCACGGCACTCTAGCCCGGGCAACAGAGTGAGACTCTGTCTCAGGAAAAAAAAAATACAGAGATTGGGCATCCCAGGAGGTCTCGATAACAATCAGCCCACCATGCCAAAATGTGTTTAATAAGTAGAGTGTTGGATGTGGGGTGGAAAGAGGTTCTGTCTCTGTGAAGCACCAGAGGGTACATGCCCTCTCACCAAGTCCTTGGAATCGTCCTCTTAATTTTTCACTCTGGTAACTTGGAGTATCAGGAGTTTACATAAAGGGGCTATGCCCTTTCTCTACCCACTTGATACCTTTATTCTGGGGGAGCCCAGAATACTTGGAGGACTAGAATATCCGCTTCCCCAAATACTCACATTTGTAACCTGGCCACTCCTGACATACCCAGAACTATGAAGGGTTTCACTGGAGGGGAGGAAATCTAACTTTTTATTCCATGGAAATCATGACTGCCCAGGGAGAGGTATTTCCAACCTCAATAGGCTCTGGGTCTCTTAGGACCCCTCAACTGCTTACCTCTTTGGTGTTTCCCTATCCAGGGTATCTGATCCTGGTTATTTGGTCCTTGGCTCTTGACCCCATGGAATGCAGGTCCCCTTCCCCTCTTCGATCCCCCAAACCAAATGTATGTCCCACCCTAGACTCTTATTCCCCATATTCAGACAATCTCACCCATTTTCAGAAATTATGCTGGCTCTCCCTATCTTCCTCCCTTTACCCACCCTGTGTTCTCTGGCTCCCCTGTGTCTTGGAATTGCTTCCAGTAATCAAAAGTATTGGGGTCTTCCAAGATAAAAGATAATACTTGGTGAAGCAGAGAGGTGGAAGCCAGGGCCCAGCAACTAAGCAATGTGAGGAGTCAGAAAAAACCTAAGCAGTACTACACCATCTGCAATGAACTTGATTTATTGTTAGAGTTGGAGGCGGCTCCATTACAGCAGCTGGGAACTATAGCAGGGAAGTGTGGGGAAGAGCAGAGCACAGCAGCACAGGGAGGGTGGGAGCTAGGAAGAACACAAAGTGGGCTCATTTTGGTTTCCCAGTTTGGCAGAGAAGGTGAGCCCACAAGACTACGAGCGTCTGGGTTTCTCAGTCAGGCAGTAGTCTGGCAGGGCCACTCACTGGCTTGCTTGGGGCGAGGTCCTCTCCTGGGGTGGTATTTTCAGCCCATTTTCTTTTCACTCTGTAGGAGTTAAGCTATAGCTCAGCTTCGTTTCCTTTTTCCCTTCCTCCCTCTCATTTTCCCCAAGTCCTCTGGCCTACCCTTCACTCCCCAAATCCTCTGTCCAAGAGTTTGGGTTTGGAGAGGAAGCCAGCATTCTCATTTCAGCTGCAGGATGGTAGAGTGGAATGTTGGGGGAGTCACACATTGCTGGGGTGTCAAATGTTGGGATGTCATGTCAGGCAGTGGCTTATTTTTAACCCATTACACACCAGGCCACAGCAGATGACCACATGCAGAGAAGCCGAGCAGGGGATGAGAAGGGATCAGGATAATTGGAATGGGGTGAGTAAAAACTTCAAAGGGTCAGGGAGTTTGGAATAATTCTGGGATTGGGACTGGGCTCTCCTTGCCCTTTTGTGCTGCCCAGTAGGCCTGGTCTGGACACAGCCCTGGGATGTGAATGGTATGAAGCAGGGGGTGGGAGATAAGCTCCTTTCTCCTCTCACCAGTCTGTTGGTCAAAGAGCTTCAAGTTTTGGACTGAGACATTCAAATACTGAGGGAAGCAGTAGGACAGTGCAGCAGTGGCACACCCCCCCAGGCCACTGCTAGAACCCAGACCCTGGTGGGTGAGGGAATGGAGATGGAGGAATGGGTGCAGCTCTGGGCACCTCACTGACAGTCTCCTGCCTCCAGGTCACATAAATTACTATTGGAAATCCTTCCTGGGATGCTAAATAGATTGAGATAAAGAGTTCCCTGGGGTCGGGGATATGATCTCCCTCCATGAAGGAGGAGGTTGCTCTCTGAGACCCATCCTCACTCCCCATCCAATACCAGCATTTGACAGTGCTAAGAGAGTACTCCAGGGTTCTCAGGCATCAGATGGCCTCTATCCTAATTTGTACTCTCCCCCACCCTATTCCTGTTACCTTTGGTTTCGAGACCCCTCTCAGGAATGGATGAGGGGGAGGGACAACCTCTCCCATTTAGCCCAGCCGAAGTCCCCACAATAAGACATCTGCTTCCCCTCCGGCTCCCATCTCCCTCAACCCCAAAGGACTCAGCAGTAGCCATTCTCTAAAGGAGCTGGGGGAGTGGATCCTTGGGGAAGGGAGGCGGCTCTTTCAGAACTCAATCTTGCAGGCTGGGAAGGACTCATCCTGCATGACCACGGTGCTGCTGCTTGCCAGGACCAGGACATTCAGTTGCTGCTGCTGCTCATGAGTCTGCTGGTACCACTCACGAGTCACCTCTGTGTCATGAGTGGGGATCAGAGTCACCTAGGAGGGAGATAAGACATGCCTGATGTGAGAACATGAAGGCGAAGGTAGGCGAGGGGGAAGGGGCACCTGATGATCTCAGAAGCAGCCTTGGTGCCCATAAAAAAGGCCCAGTCCTTTTATACATAGGGACTGTGCCTCTGAGTGAGCTTTGACCAGGCTACTACCTTGGCGTCCCTTGCTACTCACCTGAAGATTCTCCCCCCACTGGGCCTTGCCCTCCAGCAGGGCATCCAGCACAGCCCGGCTTGGCTCGCCATTGGCAGGGTCATTCCCACTGACCACATAGTAGGATGCACGCACTCGACGGAAGAAGTCAAGGTCAGCAGTCTTGCCACTGCAATGATTCGGGATATAGGCGAGATCCACATATACAGGGAGGCCAGTGCCACCCTTGGAACCCAAGGCCACTGTAGAGAAAAGCCAGGACTCATCGTAAAGGAAAAGTTGACCACTTTCGGCAGCCTTCCCTCTTTCTTACTTCTGGAGCCTTTGACCACTCTACACCCAGCCCCAACCCACAGCCTCTCCCGCTTTTCATGATATACTTACTGGGTCCTCCCTTGAGTCCATTGACTAGGCCTTTGGACATGGGGCTGTGTCCATCCTTTTCCTCTGCCGGGGCGACCTGGCTTGCAGTGCTGCGTGGTCGGGGTGCAGCTCGGGATGCTCGATCTGCAGGCCCTTTACCAGGGGTGGGTGAGCGTTTTCCCCGAAGATCCAGTCGCCGTGCAGGGGATGCGGGCTTGGCCCTGCCCAGGGGCCTGCGCCCTACTCGTCCCTGCACTTTCTCCTTCTCCCGTAGCCTCTCTACCCTCCCAGACTCTGAGCTGAGCCCCTCGGGGTCTGCCATGCACACATCAGGGCGGGGAGGGGATGGGCGGGGGTCTGGCTGGGGGATAGGGGGTGGGTCGTGGCCAGGCCTGGGATGGTGAGTTCCACTGACCCCCCCAGCTTTGTCCACAGGCAGGAAGTCCCCATCTTCATCTGAGTCGAGGGCTGCCTCAGCTGTGATGGATGGACACTCCTCAGTTTCTGGAGGGACATCAGAATCTGACTGTGAGGAGCCTGAGTCACTGGCTGATGTAGGGGGTGTCTCGTCAGCCACAGGGCATGGCCCCCCTGTGTTTCCTGGCCCCCCTGCCCGGCGCCACCCCCCTCTTCCTACCAGCTGAGCTTCCTCAGTTGAAAGGTCATTGTCGTCCGTGGATAGGGGCAGAGGTGGGTTCAGGAAGGATGGGGAGAGCTCCCCATGGTGGGGCCGGGGCTCAGCGGCACATCCCTGGGGCCCAGCCTCAACCTCAGGAGAGATACTGCTGGGCGGGCCACCAGAGCCCTCTGCAGGACATGGTGGCTGCTCAGGGGAGAGCAGTGTGTCAGGCCGGGAGCTTCTCTCAGCTCCCTCGGGCCAGGCGCCACGTTCCCAGGCAGGACAGGCCTCAGCCTCTTCTTTTTCAGCCTTAGCTGGGATAGGGCCTGGGGGGCTGGGGCTTGTTTCATTTGGGCCATTGGCTGCACAGTCTCCAGAGGGACCCTGGAAGGGGCTTGGCTTCTTCGTGGCTGCCCCTGAGCACTCCAGGCGGCAGGGCAGGGTGTCATCATCCATGTCTCCAGGCAGGCTTGGAGCCGGAGTGAGGGCCAAGTCCAGTGAAGGTGGGGGTGCTGGGCTTAGAGGAGTGAGGTCCCAGAGGCTGTGGGCAGCTGGTTCCATTTCTGGGTCCAGCTCTCCAGACCCTTTTTCTGCAGCCCCAAGGCCTGGAGGAAAGCGCTCAGCCACACTAGAAATCACAGGTGTGGTAGCCTCGGAGGAGGAGCCTTCAGACAGGGCTGGTGAGGCAGGTCGTGGCAGATTGGAGAGAAGAGGGGCCCCAGGAGAGCTAGGTGATGGGAGCTGGGGCAGTGAGGAGTCTAGGCTGGGGGCCTTGGTCACTTCCAGGTATTCATCGTGTCGGGCTCTGGTTGGAGGTCCTGGAGCCAGAGCCAGAGCTCGATCCCCAGAGAAGGCAAGGGAGCCACAGGGTGCTGAGCGAGGTTCAGCTGGAGAGGGCAGCTGTGGGGGAGCTGGCTGCAATGAAGAGAAGCCAAAGGCTGAAGCAGGGAAGTCCAGGCTGGGTCGGGCAGGCCCCAGGTGTGAGTCTGAGGAAGCACTGGTATGTGCCTCGGTTTCAGGCCACAATGTGGGGGGCCCCACAGGGATGGGGTGAGGGGGACTTGGGGACTGGGCCTCTTTCTCTGGCTGTTCCAGAGCCCCCTTCTCCAGCTCTGAGTCACTAGTGCTATCATCCCAGTGACCCTGGCCTGATTCCTTGGGGGATGGGGTCCTCTGCTCTGGGCTGCAGCTCAAGATGTTCTCGTTAAGAGGGGGGCTTGGGCCTTTGCTCAGGGAGATAGGAGCACGGGGGGGCACTGCAGGTGGGGTGAGGCTGGACTCCACACTCAGCCCCGGCTCAGGCTCCTGCCTGGGGGGTAGAGTGGGTCCTGCCAGGGATGCATAGCTAAAGGTTGCAGTGTCAGATTGGAGGCTCTTGGGGGAGACAGGAGACGAAAGTTCCTTCTCTGCAGATGTGTTTCGGCCGGCAGCCTCCTCCTTGGTTGAGAGGCGCGGGGGCCAATCCCCAGCTGCTCCAAGTGCAGGCTCCCTAGTGGGGCACGCAGGGCCAAGCCCAGAAAGCATCATCTGCTCATAGATGTCTGCATATTGAAAGCTTCTCTCATCAGGATAGGGTGTGGGCTCCCTCTGCTCCGGCTCAGTCTGCTGGGGGTCCCCGGTGGTATGGCTCTCGCTGGCCTCGGGGACCTTTGAGCTTTGGGGGCTGCTGTCAGGAGCCCCAGCTCCGCCTTCTTCTTCCCTTTCCCCTTCAGCCTTGAGGTAGTCCTTCCCCAGGGGGGAGTATGGCCCCCCTTCCAACTCAGCTGCCCCCTCCTGCACTGCAGCCACCACAGTGTCATACTCAGCTCTGCCCCAGGAGAAGGGTGAAGGAGTGTGGGGCTCTGGGGCAGGCGTAGGGGGAGCTGGAGCTGGGGAGAGGGGTGGAGGGGGCAAGGGTGTGTCCTTGGGCACCCACGGTGGGATGTCAGCCAACCATGAGGGGGTGCTGGGTTCCTTCCTCATGGGTGGCATGGGTTTAGTCTCTGGGATAGGGCTCTCTTGTCCTGGGGCTGAAGGAACCCTCTGCCCAACCATCTCAGGTGGGGATGCCGGAGGGGAGATGATCTCAAAAGGAGAGCGAGTCAGCTTGTCCTCTTCTTCTGGTGGCAGCCCAACTGGTGACTCAGCAAGCCAGCGTTCCACCTCTAGCCCCTTCTGTGGTGAGGGCTCCTGAAAATCCTTGAAGTCTGAGGCCCACGGGCTCCGGGGTGTGTGCTCTGTGGGGGGCACTTCTTGCTCATCATCTAGCCCCTCCTCGAGGAAAGTGCTCTCCCGTTCCTCGCTGTACCGTGGGCGGGCCCCTTGGCCATCCAGCTCGTGAGGGAACCAGACCTTCCGCTCACAGCTTAGCTCCCTCCAGTATGGGTCCTCTTCCAGGGCCACATCCTCTCTGCCCCTCCAATACCTGTCCTCCTGCTTAGGAGGTATGTCCTCCCATGCTGGGGCAGGCTCTTTCTGTTCTTCAACTGGCTTCCCTCTGGTTGGAGATGTTTCTTGCCACTCCTGGACTACATCCTGCTCCTTCCAGTACTTCTCTTCCTGCTCTCTGGCCTTGACCTCCCACACAGGGCTCTCTTCCAGCCCTAGAGCTTTGGTCTTCTCCTGAAGAGCTGCTTCCTTCTGTTCCACAGCCTTGACCTTTTCTAGGGATTTTTCCTCTAGGATCTTCTCCTTTGATTTAATGGTTTTATCCTCCTGTACTAGGCTCTCCTGTCTCTGAGTTTTGTCCTCTTCCAGAGCCTTACCTTTCTGTTCCACAGCCTTATCGTTTTGTTCCAGGGCTTCATCCTTCTGTCCTAAGGCCCAGTATTTTTGTTCTAAGGCCTGATCATCCTTTTCTGAGCCCTTATCCTCCTGTTCCTGGGTCTTGTCTTTCTGTTCAGGGGCTTTGTCTGTTTGTTCTAGGGCTTTGCCCTTAAGTTCAGGAACCTCTTCCTCTGGAGCCTTGTCTTTATGTTCAAAGTCTTGGACTTTTTGTTCTAAGGTTTTGTCTTTCTCTTCTGGGATCATATCCTTCTGTTCCAGGACCTTATCTTTTTGTTCTAAGTCTTTGTCTTTTGGTCCCAGGGCCTTGTCCTTTTGTTCCAGGGCTGTGTCCTTTTGTTCTGAGTCTCTGTCTTTTTGTTCTAAGTCTTTGTCTTTTGGTTCCAAGGCCTTGTCCTTCTGTTCCAAGGCTGTGTCCTTTTGTTCTAAGGCTTTATCTCTCTCTTCTAGGATCTTGTCCTGTTCCGGGGCCTTGTCTTTTTGTTCTAAGTCTTTATCTTTTGGTTCCAAGGCTGTGTCCTTTTGTTCTAAGGCTTTATCTCTCTCTTCTAGGATCTTGTCCTGTTCCAGGGCCTTGTCTTTTTGTTCTAAGTCTTTGTCTTTTGGTTCCAGGGCCTTGTCCTTCTGTTCTAACACTACATCCTTTTGGTCTAAGTCTCCGTCTTTTTGTGCTAAAGCCTCATCCTGCTGTTTCACAGCCTTGTTCTTTTCTTCTAGAGCTTCATCTTTCTTAGTAATGGCTGTATCCTTCTGCTCTACAACATCCTTCTGCTCCAGAGTTTTGTCCTTCTGCTGTAGGACCTCATCCTTTGGCTCAGGTTCCTTGTCCTTATCCTCTGGGGTTCTATCTTTCAACCCTGGAACTTTACCTTCCCACTCCATAGAAATGTCCTCCATGGCAGGGCTTGGCAAAGACTCAGGACTCTTGGTGAAGGAGCTATCAGGTGTCAGAATATGTTCACCAGGGCTTGTGATCACCCCAGGTGAGTGCTTCCCATCTCCTGATGGTATAGAGTGAGAGGAGGAGCTGGAAGGTAATTTTCTGTCAGGGCTCTCATCTGTGAAGTCTGCCTGTGCAGAGTATCCAGTGGTCCCATGTAAAGGAGCTGACACTGTGGCTGCACAGGGCTCTGGAATAGACACAGGAGCTAGTTGGTGAGAGGTATACTCAGCCTGCATCAGCAGCCCCTTTTCTTCCTTTCCAAGGTTTAGTTCTCCAAACTGGAGAGTGCCAAGGCTTTCTGGAGAGAGCTGCTTAGAAGAGATATCCAGAGAGGTCTCCTTGCTGGGACTTTCTTCTGAGACAGAAAGTGACTGGGTATCTTCTGGAGACACCTCTGGCCAAAGGCCTTTGTGTAGGTACTGCTCTGTCAGGCCACAAGGAGACCCGGGGGTGGGCTCTTGGTTGGCAGTGTCTGGAGAGACCACGCCGAGGACAGAGAGGGACTCTGCATCTTCAGGGGAGAGGCTTCGGTCAGGAAATTGGAGTACCTCATCTTTCTGAGGTTCGCCAGGTTCTTGGGGTGATGTCCTCAAACCTCTAGGAGGGGCTTCTACTCCCAGAATTGGGCCCGTGGGTTCTCCCGCTTCCACAGTCTCAAAGACTATTGCTTTGTTCTGTTCTGATAACAGCTGAATAGTGTAGCCTGTATGTCCCCCAACAATGCTGACAGGGGCTTCCAGGGCCTGAGGGCTCCTGGGAGGAGGAATCTTCCCCTCCTCCAGTGTGCCCTCTTCAGGACCTTGCTTGACCATCTCTGCAGCATCTTCTTTGCCCACACCTGGTGTGCGCTTAGTGTCTCCCCAGGAGCCCGCTTCCTGAAAGTCTTGGGGCTCAGACTTTTCTTCCACTGGGGACTGATGGAAGGGTGTGTGGGTGGCACTGGGTGGGCCAGATTGCGGAGGAGAGGCCATCTTCACTGTACTGTCATCTGGGCTGAGGCACCGCTCCTCCACTTCTCCGAGAGCTGGTTCCCCTGGATGTAGGGCATGCCCAGGGGCACCAAACACTGGAGTTCCATATTGCCTGCAAAGTTTATCAGACATCTCTACATTTGCCATCTCCTCCTCTTCTTCTATGGCTCTCTCTCCAGACAGGCCTCTCCCTGTGATCTCTCCTTTCTTCTCTGGCTCCCCAGTCACAGAGAAGTCCTCACAGGGTGGTGATTTGAAGCCCTTGTCTTCTTCTAGTGAGGAGGTGGGTGAGATGGTACCAGCTGATGGTACGTAGTCCAAGCCCTGAGTGGCTTCAGTGCGGGAGGAGGGGATGCTTGTGACTGTGTCAAGCAATAGGGAGCTCTTGCCTGTCTCCTCTGTCTGGGGAGCTGTAAGTGAGGCCACGGACTGGTCCTCAGCCACTGATGTGGCAAAGGAAGAAAGTTTGTCACACTCAGTGATTGAGGTGGCTGAGGATACATGTTCCTCTTCAGCCAAAGGAGCAGCCACCATGTTGGGGGGGTAGGTGAGTTCAGTCTCTGGCGCTCCATAGCCTTTGCTGGAAGTGGTAGGAACAGCACTATCTGCAGGCTGGCTGGCTTCAAAGGGGCCAGGCCCTTCAGGCCCAGGGAGGTCATACGTACTTGTATGGAATCTGGGTGGAGCTGGGCGCTCCTCTGGTTCATCATGGATCTCCTCATCTGAGATGGTCTGCTCAGTCTCTGAGTAGCCAGGGATTGTCTCGTCCTGGATGTAAGAGACATGCTCAGTGGCTCCTGCAGGTGCGGCCAGGCTGCTTAGGAATGACGAGGTCTCTTTCTCAGGGGCCTTGCCCTGTAGTCCCAGTTCCCTGCCCCCAAGAGCCTCCCTGCTCTTTGGAGTTACCTTCAAGGCTTCCTGCATATGTTTTTGGTAAAAATTCTCAGCCTTTGTCTCTTCCTCTTCCTCCTCATCTGAAGGGTGCACCTCCTCCATTTCTTCTAACTCAGCCTTTTCTATCACATCCTCCTTTACCTCAGATTCACTTTCCTCTCTGGCTTCTGTTCTGTCTGGGGGCCTCTCTGTTTCTCTCTGCTTCTTTTCCTCCCAGGTATCTTTCTCTTCGTCTGTTTCAGCCCCAGAGCCTGGGCCTCTGTCCTTACTGCCTTGTTCCTCAAGGATGTCTGGGACAGCCTCTTTCTCCTTCATCACGTGCTCTTCTTGTCCCAGCCCTGGGACAGAGGGTGGTATTCCCTGGATAGCTGTGCTTGGGGGTACCCCCTCTGTAGTGTCTAGAGGGAGTGGTTTCTCTACAAGTCCTGTGTCCCTTTGTTCAGCCAGCAAACTTCTCTCCTCACGTTTCATCTCCTCAAAGTCCTGTGTGAGGTCCTCTGGTGAGGACAGGGCCAGCTCCCTGTGCCCACTGACTGTTGGGAGTGGTACAGTCCCCTTCTGGGCTGGGGGTGTCCGGGGCTCAGAAGATAGCTCCTTCTCCCCGCGGGCAGCTCGGCTCTTGTCTATCTTGACTCTTCCAGGGGCCTTGGCTTTGTAGAGGGTCTTACGTACCTCAGGGGTGAAGGGCTTCAGGTCTGGCTTGGAAATCTTCTTGACCTCAGGTTTGGTATCTTTCCTCTTGTCCTCCCTCTTGGCATCCCTCTTCTCCTCCTTCCTTCCTTCATCCTTCTTGAACTCTTTTCTCTCCTTCTTGATCTCTTTTTTTTCCTTGTCTTTTTTCTCTTCCAGCTTTGATATCTTTTCTTTAAGGTGCTTCTTTCCCACCTTATCTTTGATCAGCTTTCTCTTCTCTGCCTTCAGTGCCTCACTTGACTCTGTCCGCACCCTCTCAGGCTTGGCAGTCTTCTCTGGGGGCTTCTCAGATGCCTCTTTTGCCTTCTTCTCTGTCTTGGCTAACTCCTTGGCCAGCTCTGAGCGAGCCTCCTTGGCTCCCTCTTCTGCCACCTCCTCCCGTTTGGCTAGCTTGCTCACAGCTGTCTTGGTAGTGGCTTTGAGGCTCTCCTTGCTGTCAGCCCGCTGTTTTATTTTGCTGGGTTTCAGATTGGTAGGCATAGGCCCAGCAGCCAGGTCCTTCTGCGTGGCCACAGGGTAACGCAGGAAGTCCAGGTGCCGAAGTTTTTCCAGGCCCTCTAAGATCTTGTTCTGGGGAGCATTTCCTGGAAAAAGTACACGTACAATCTTCTCAGTGGGGTTGGCTGGTAGCCAGACTACCAGAGCAGTGATAGAGGTGAGGTAGGGCACTGAGATCTCAGCCTCCTTCCCATTGGCCAGCACAATGCCTGTCTTGGCTTTACTATTGCCTGCCCACTTTTGCATAAGGAACTGCATCTCCTTGCTGTCCTTGACAGGGTTGAGGACATACATATCCAGCCGGCCCACACCCATTTTGTGGAAGAGGGTCAGTGGCTCAATGGTGTTGCTGACCACACGGTACAGAGGCTCAGCCTGGATTCCCAGGCGGTTTAGGTGCTGCAGAGTGAGGCAAGCCTCCTCAATGCTGCGCTTGGCTTTCCGGGAGGCATCAGGCAACCGCAGCTTATCAGGCACGTTGAAAAAAACAACTCCAAGCTCAGGGGAGATGAGGTTCTTCACCCAGTCGCTGTAGCTGCTAGACCCCTGGGACTGCTCCTCCTCTAACTCTGCCACTTTGCGCTGCAGGAGTCCATTGATGCCTGGCAGGTTGTCTGCACCAATGTGTGTGAGTAGCACAGAGTCAATGCGGTCCAGGTGCCGCACCAGTTTCCAAAAGCAGGACTTGCGATCGGAGCCACCATCCACCAGGATGTTGAAACCATTAACAGCAAAGAGGGCAGAGTCCCCACGACCACCAGGGAAAATGTAGCAGCAAGGCTTGGAGAGCTTGAGGAAGCCCCCTGAGGTGGGAGGCTCTAGCAGGTCAAAGGGGGATGGCACATCCACAGTCTCAGAGACGTATTCGGAGAACTCAGCCACACCATCCATGATGGGCAGTGTGGGCTCAGGATTTAGCTGGAGATGCAGGGTCTCTTGGGAACTAGATAGTCCTAGGTGGCTCCAATCACCCTCTCCTAAGCAGGACACGGTGAGGAAGGCCTGGATCCCAGGGTCTCTATTGCTGAGCAATTGGGCAATCTAGAGGAATGGGAGACAGAAGCCTGGTCAGGTCATTGGGGTTGTCTTAGCCTGCTTCAGATTCAATCCCCTCATCTTCGCATCTCTCTGAGGTGAACTGCCTTTCTGCCAGGGTCCCCAATGGTCACGCAATATGAGACTTTCTTTTTCTTGGACCCCTTCACAGCCCTAGTTCTGCCCCATATCCCCTCTCTCTCAAACACGCAGGCATGGAGCTTACCTCTGGGTTGTGAAGGACCTGGGCAAAGTTTTGGTAGGAGTAGGTGCCACTCTGTAGGATGAGGTCTCCCCCAGGCTCTAAACTTTGCCCACTCAAGATCAGTAGTTTGTGAGCTGATGGGCTGCTAAGAAGATGGTGAACCTGGAATGGAAGAAGGGGAGTGGTCACAGATGCAGGAAATCCAGGGAAGGGCATTGAATGTTCCTGATTGCCCCCAGTACTGCAAGGACATGCTCCCCATTGGTGTCCCCCACAATACCTCCAGAGTAGGGCTGGGGATTATAAGTCAGCTTAGATGGCAGAGAGAAGAATTCTTGGCCTTAAAGTGGTAGCCCTGGCAAGGATGGGTTACAGGCCCTGGCCTTACCTCAGAGCTGATGCTGTCTGCGCTGGGGTTTACCAGGATGATGGTCTCTAAGATCTCACTCTGGTGGCAGAGGGTCCTTTGGCCTGAGGGAGAGATGTAGGAATTTGTACTGAAGACAGTAGGTATAGACTAAAATGGGAAGGCATTGTGTGGGGCAGGCAAGGCAAGATTGCACTATCAGAAAATGGGGCTCAGGGAAAGAGAAGCCTGGCTATCCTTAGACCCCACTACCTTGGATGCTGCTCAGTAAGGTCTAGGAACTGGGTCCTCTGGCCCTTCCCTTTCAGGGTTTTCACCTCTCCTCTCCCACACTGGCTGTCTTCTCCCTCCCTTCATCTGCCACACCCTCTGCTGCCTATGTCCCCACCCCTCTAGCCTCAGTTCTGTTGACAAGAAAGCTTTTGTCCCTCCCGAGCACTAAGCTCCTGGTGCTGCCTGGGTGTGGGGGGCTCAGCTGGAGAGAGGGTTCCTGGGACGATGATCCTCACTCAGCTTTCTCCTCACTAGCTTGCCTCTGCCCTGTGCTTTCATGCCAGCAGAGTGTCCGGAAATAAGGAGATGGGAGCTTCTGTGTAGTATCGACAGACTCCCCATCCTTCCTTCCAACCCCAAATCCAAGGCCAGAATTCCTGTCCTAGAAGACTCAGAGAAGCCTGTGTTATCTAAACCCTTGGAGTTTTATAATTCAAGGAGTGGACATAGGACTATAACTTCCTGTTTTGTTCTCTGGTTCCTCAGAGGTCAAGACTGCACTCACACGCATGCATGCAATCATATCGTTCCAACCCCCAAAGGTTTCACAGCTTCCTCTCCGACCTCATCTTCATGTCCCTAGGCTCCAGAGAAGCTTGACTCACTACCCCACAACCCATCATTTGTGAACAGTTCCTCCTCTCATCCTTGCCCCTCTTCTATGGGCCTTCTACACAGAGGTGGGGAGTGAGGGGTCCACAAACAAGAACCACATAAATAAGGAAGGAGAGATTCATGGTGTTCCCCAGGCCATGAAAAAAAATAAGACATCAATAAATCCCGTCTACTTCCCTTCTCCAGACTCACATGAAATACCAAGCAATGCAGCAAAGAAAGTGGCAGATCAGACAGAAGATGCTTCAGCATTCTTCAGAATGCTGCCATCCTCTGCTCCTGCCCTCTCCACAACCCCAACCCCCTTTCCCAAATGCAGCACACGGTGGAGTTAATCTCACAAATAGAGACTCCAACAGATGGCCTAGGGCATGGGCTGTCGGAGGATACTGGTGGGAGGGCTCATAATCTGTCCCCTAGACCCTCTTCTGTGACCCAACTCTCTCCTCTTTCTGAGGTTTGGGCAAGAGGCGCCTAGGGCCAGGGCCTTTGTTAAGAAGAGCCATGGTGTCAGGATCAGGCAGATCTGGTAGCACAGGGCTGTAGGTGCAGCTGCGAGGCAAATGAACTGTGGATGGTGTCAGAAGACCAAACCCCATACGGGGTGGCTTGGGCCCAAGAGGAGTTCAAGGGTTCTCTTCTATTGACTTCGGAATTGAGGGGACCTTTGAAGTAAGTTCAGGGGATGAGATCCCCTCAGAAGCAAGCAAGGGGAGGACTTGGGCAGGTGAGACAGCAAGGTCCAGGGAGCTCCCAGCCTTAAGGAGTTCAGTTTTAGAAGGGCAAGAGGTCCCCCTCACACATTTGAGCTAGAAGGTTCAGAAAGACAAACATCCATGGCACAGACTGACTTGCTTTCTGTGCACCACTCCTCTTTCCCCCAAGTCTACCATTCCTCACAGTCCCCTGCTTCTAAGCACAAGACTTCTCCGAGCCCAGTTCCTGTCCTGGATAAGACCCCATCCCTCACCCTGTTCCCGGAGAGTGATTCTGACTTGCAACTACACTGTTTGTATCCTGTGCCCCTCTTTTTCAGGCCTGGGAGAAAGCCGTTTCTCTCTTCAGCTCCCCCAGCTCTCCCACAGAAGGGAACTGACTTGTTTTTCCTTTTCCTTTGGAGAGGACCATCTCGTGGGGCAGGGGCACACCGTGCTCAGCCGGCGCTGGGGTGGGGGCGGGGGCGGGGGCCGAGCAGGCGGGAGGGCAGGTGTCTCCGCAGCGAGGCAGAAGCGGGGGGGCGGCTCGGGCAGCTGCAGTCTGCCGCAGTGTGTGAGTGTGTGTGAGTGTGCGCGCTGAGCTCCGGCGCCAGCTCCGCCCCCACCCCCCACCCCAGCATGACAAGTCATTTTCTTGGCTGCCTCTGCATGGGGGGTGGGGGTGGGGGGGACGCAGAGAGGGAGAAGAAACTGGCTTCTCTGTTCCAGAGACCCCATCTTGGGAAGAGAAGCAGAGATGCGGTGGGGGTGGGGCTGAGGCTGGGAACCTGTGCGGTTGACAGGACTGGAATCGCAGGGTAGGGGCTGGGGAGGGCGTGCTCTCGACCTCCGGAGTGGCCTCAAGGGGGCCAGGGAGGGGGGCTTAGAGTCCCAGTCTCAAGCTGGCCGCAGGGAATAGGGTAGGGGGAGCCCATTGCAAACTGGTTGGCCTGTGAGGAGGCATGTGCCACGTTTTAACGACCCTTTCCTCCCTTCTTTTCCATGGTGTCCCCCACCTTCCCTTACTTGGCAAAAACTCGCTGCCCGGCTCACCCCCAACACAGGAGCAGCTGAGCAATCCAGCAGCTGACACCCAGGGACCCTCCCATTAGGCACGTTCCCATAACATCCCCCTTTCTCTCAGATTTTTCTGCCTCTGACCAAAGACATAACCCCCAAACTCCTCCAGCACCCTGGGCTGCCAGGCAGAGCCAGTGGCACCACCCTCTGCTGCTTGCCCCCGGGCTGGTATCTCCCACCTCCCCTGTCACAGCCCCTTGGTCTCTGGTTCTGGGTCCAGGCTGGCCCCACAGCCAGAAATGTTCATCTTCTCTCTCCATTCCTCCAGTCTGCCCACCCTGCTGGGCTAGTTCCAGATGCACCAGCTTAGGTACCAACTCCCTTCCTGTTACCCAATCCCACCTCCCTATCACAGCGCACCCCCCAACCCCCATGCCAGGCCCTTTGGTTCGGTTCTTACCCTGGGGTGTGGGAGGAAGCCTCTCATGGAGGCAGCAGCTCCAGCTCCGGCCGCAGCCGGCAGCTTCAGGGAAGAGTCTGCCGCACTTGGGGTGGGAGTGGGGGGGGGGGGCGCTTGATGGGGAGGGCGGCGCCAGGGCAGGGAAGAGGGGCTGGTCCGTGACGAGGCACTGGAGACTTAACTGTTTCTTTGCCTTCACAGTGTCAGTGCTTCTGCTTGGCTCTGTGGGACTGAGGGATTGTCTAGCAGCTTGAAGAGCCACTGTGATCTCCTATGGCCCGCAGGACCTTTCTCCCCCAACCCTATTCAGTTAAGAAATACTCTTAGCATCAGCCAAAAGACCAAAGCCCCATGCTAGGGCACAGAGTGGGGATATAGGACGCATGGGCCCTCCCCCTTCTCTTAGAAACCATCTGCTACCTCTCCCCTCAGATGGGCCAGGGAGTGACCTTCAATCCCTAGAGGAGCGGAGACAAAGGCGGGGGGCCTGAAAGCATGGGGTAGGGGTGGGCAGCTGAGCACCCCTTGAGACTGCTTGAGAGAAAGGCTGGGGATGGAGAGCTGCTCTGAGCTCTTCTGAACCACAGCTACAGAAACCAGGGAGGGCAGAAATAAGTCTCATTTTAGAGTTGGAGGGCAGTTTGAAATTCTGGAGTGGACACATGGTCCCTAGCCCATCTGGAGTGGGGCACAGGGACCCTGGGAGCTGCGTGCAGTTCTGTGGCAATGCAGCACAGCACGGGAACCACACGGGCACTGATTCTTGGGATTCTTGAGTCATTGGGTATGAAGAGGCAGTTTCTGAAGGGGCAGGGAGCTTTCTGCCTTTCAGTGAAGGAGTTAACAAGGACCAAGAAGGATCACCGGGCCGCAGGCCCAAGCAAGGTTTTCTTACTATAGGCAAATTATTAAATGTAACATAAAGTACTCTTTGGATTAAGAAAATCTTATAATGACTTTGTAGGGTGGTTGGGTTTCTGTTCTCTCCTTGTCTCTGCAACTTTCTATGTCTCTTTGTTATCTCTATCTTATCTTGATCCTTCTTATGTTGGCCCTGTTTTCCTTAGTCTCTCTACCTGTGTCTCAGATTTAGTGAAGTGCTCTAGGACTCAAAGGAAGGATCTGGAAAGCTGTAGCAGTCATTTCCAACTGGGTGATGTCCATGCTCTCATATAGTCCTTCCCTGCCCTCTTCCCATTAACTCTCCCTAGCCCTGGCTAGCTCCTAAGGCCTTTCTCACAGTGACATCCACCCACTCACACTCCAGCATGAGCTCCACCCTTGCCCAGGCTGCCAAAAGCTGCCTTTGAAGGTCAGAGAAGCCAAAATAGTCTCTGCTTTCAGCATCCCCCATCCCCCCTTAACTGCAGCCAGAAGAGAGGAGAAGCTGAGTCACCAGTACTCTTAGTGGGTGGGGAGGACAGAGGGGGAGCAATCTTTGCCCAGATCCGGGGATGCAAAGCAGCGACAATGGCAACAGCCCCATTTGGATAGAAGAGGCCATCTGCAGAGATACACAATGAAAACAGGCAGTTCCGAGAAAAGGAAAATACTCCCTCCTGCAACTTCATAATTCTTATTTCCTCCCACCTCAAGCCTTCTATCTCCTCTCTGCTTTCTAGGGCTCTCTGGAGTGTGTTAGGAGGGACACTTGAGTGGACATTTGGCTTGACAACAAAATAAGATTTCCTAGCCCAAAGGAGAACCCACCCTTATTTTCAGCTGCCACCCCCAAGGACCACACCCTGGGCATAGTTTCAACTCACAGTGGCCCTTGCCTTCTGAACAGCCACCCACAACAACCAACCCTACACCCTTTGTGTTCCTAGGCTCATAGCAATGAAATAATGAGATGCCAGAGAAGAGAGAGAGTCTTCAGCTTAGATGCAAAGTGAGATCAGAAACCCTGGATTTGAGATCTGACTCCACCATTTTACTAATCATGCTGCTAAACAAGCCACTTATCCTCTTTCAGAGCTTGCTTCCTAAACTATAAAATGGGTATAATATTAGTCCCATCTTGCAATAATGCTGTGAGGTTCGAATGGCATAAAAGATGAAAAAGTGCATCTTCATTTCTAGAATCTTAAACCTGCAATGTATAAATGCCACTGCAAGTCCGTCTCACTTTTATGGAAGATTTCCAAGAGGTCATTTAGGTCATCAGGGAAATGCTAAATCAGAATCTCAGACGAGACCAACTCTGGAGTGCCCTTAGCGCCCAGGTAAATCCAGAACTGGAGATGCCTGCAGCATGAGACTTGAAGTTCTATTCATGTCCCTTCTTTTCTATTTCAGACAACAATGCTGTATTAATTCAGAATGGCTTTCCTATTGGCAGAAGTAACAGAACTGTCACTTCCTGAGCATATTAGTAGTAATGCAGAGTCAGACAGAAGGCCTCCAAACCGGTCCCTCAGCCTGTGCTTTTAGGAGTCTTAGAATATTAACTATGAATTATGAAACTCCCTCCCCTTCCTATCAGAGTGTTACTGAAACTCAGTTTTCCACTGTCTTGTTTCTGCGTCTGTGTTAGAATGCTCAGAAAGAAGCTCCAGATTTTCTGCAGGGGTTGGAAAGGAAAGCCCCAAGTCATCGCTAGAGACTACCTGGTGTAAAAGCCACCTTTGAAAGCTTTTACCAGACTTGACCACTAGAAGGAGCTGGGCCACTGACTGTCCGTCAGAGGATCCCTTTTGAGTACGTGGGTGTGTATATGTGGAGGGGGCAGTACTTATTCCTAACTGCACTCTCCCTGTCATTGTAGGATATATTTTTGTCCCCTTTCTCAGCATTTTGGCCCAGGACTTGAGGATAGGTGATAGGAATGGTAGCCTGTCCTGTGAGGTAGGCAGAAAATGTCAAGTTACAAGGTCCCGGCATATCTCCTTGAGCCCATTCTAGCTGCCTGGTTCCCTCTGCCTCCTTCCTAATAGGAGGCTGAAGGGAAGGGCAGTGTCTGCAGCTGCTCTGGGCTGACTGTTGTTTGTGGGGACAGCTGAAAGAGGAGCCAGCAGGGGTGGGGCTGTGGCTGGCTTGAGCTGTGTGGGATTTTCCAGGAAATTCTCCACTATTCTCCTGGGACATAGAGAGGCCACCATGAAAATGTTCAAACCTAAAAAAAAAAAATCAGTATGCTAAAGTAAGCCCTGATCTTGGGTATATGGTCCTAAGCCCCTTGAGGACACCTTGGCAAAACTCTTTGATTGAAAAGGTCTAGTAGGTGTTTGTATATCAGTGTTTGTTTCTGAGACGTGCCCTGGAGTAACTACGCATCTCCTTGCAAGCATCTTCCCAAGCATCCCTGCATCTTAATCTGTAGAATGTCTGCTTTGGTTTAACTTCTGTTCATTTCTTACATCATTCCAGAAAGCAGCCTATGCTCAAGTCTCTGTGGCCAAAAGGACAAGGTTAGAGAAGTCAGTGTGAATTATTAACATCAGCAGATAATCCCCAAGCTTCAATTCAGTCATTAATTTCATTCTCTGTCACTTGTACCAAGAGTGAGTGGCATGGTTTACAGGAAGCCAGTCCCATCGGGAAGATGCCAACCTCACATTTTTTAAATTGCTGCACATATTCCTAGGATAATGTGCTTTAGTCACATTAACCCTGTTTTCTCCAGCTTTCCAGCAGCATGCCTAGAGGCATCAGTGATCAAGAAATGACCAAAGATCTGGAAATTAGGAGGAGGATCAGGAAGAGAAAGAGAGGTGACTATCTACTATACTGATAATTGAGAATTATTTGTATAAGATATGAATTCAGTCATTCAGTTGCAGTGGCTGCTGAGCTGGATGGATTTTATATTCCAAAAAGGTACAGGGATTGGTGTGTCAACATTTACCAATAACATGAGTAGATGCCTAGCACTTTTATAATGGGATGTAGGGCTTTTGCAGTCTCCCCACAGACATCTGTTATGGAATGATAGTTCTTAAAGTCTTATTTTCTTAAATTTCTAACCCATTTCTCCCACTCAGTAGAATGGGAAACTGCATTTGGCGAGCTTTGATCTCAGAGCCAAATATCACAGTGTAACTTGCTCTTGCGGCAGTAAATTCAGGAGATCCTCCTTTCACCCTGGATTTGATGGTGCTCATCATCCTTTGGTACCAGTGTTCTGCTCTGCTCTGGAGATCTGTTGTCTAAGCCAAAGGAAGAAAGAGAAACCCTGAAAGCTAGAGGGTAGGCTGTGCAGCCTGAGGGAAAATGCTAAGTAAGGGTCTGGGAAGGTGAGTGGGGGATTCTAGGGTCTCTGTAAAGGGAAGCAAGGTGGCTGTTGTATGCAGAAAGGGGAACACAAATCAAGAGAGTGGATTTTTGTGTGGGAGATGATTGATCACTCAAGAGGAGTACCTCATTTCTTTTTTTTTTTGAGGAGAAGGAAAGAGAAGTTTATTAATTTGCTTGCAAATGAGGATGTTGGCAGATTCCCATCTTAAAGTACCAACATCCTCCAGAGTACCTCATTTCTTTAGTGCATGCCAACAACTGTCCAGAAACCACCCTTTTCTCAGGGAAGGATTTTGTTCTTTAGGTTCCCTTCACTATCTGACCATGTATCTGCAAAGTGTACTGGGTATGTGGGAATAGCTATGGAATTCTACAACTTTCCTCTTAGAAGTCCCTCCCTTCTCCTCCACCCAAACCTCCCAGAAGACTAGTTCTGCCAGGGAGACCATCCCTCACCCAAAGGACTGAAATAATGACACTAGTCCTAACCTTTGACCTCTGAAGAGAAGTGAGCTAGGTGCCGGGTAATGAAGAGTCTCAGCTGTTGGTTCAAGTCGAAGGATGCTAAGTCAATGTTCCAGGAGAGAATCCCTGTGAAAAAAAAGAAGAAACAAAGAGGGTTCTAGATAAATTCAGGTGGGTGGGACTGCAGGGCACACTTTCAAGCTCACAGAAGGTTTTCGAGGGAGGGGATACTGGATAGCTGCTATGATCAGCCTTGGTGATGTCTCTAAGAAAGGTGGTTAGTACTGGTGTCTGTCTCCCAACCTGCACCTTTTCTGTGCTGTTCCTGAGCCAAACGAAGAAGGGCAGAGTTTAGGCTAAACTTGGGCATTAAAGAGTTTGTAGGTAGGAATTTCCTTGCAAGATTGCCCAGTTGTGGTGGAAGTGACACCCAAAGGCCTATTCCCAGATACTGGGAGCTGTCTTCTCTATCCTTACAGCTAAGTTGAATTCTAAATTTTCCTTCCATGCCCCCCTCCCTTCTTCCACCCGCAGGTGGCTCCGCAGCACTGCGCCACAGGCGCGCCACAGAGACCGCAGTTGGGGAGGGAGGTAAGTCCTGAGGAGCTCGTATCTACGAAGGTCACTCTCTCAGGCTGGCCGCTAGCATTTAGCAATTTGAGATTTGTACGGGGCATTCAGAAAGTACGCTGTGCTGGTTCGGGGACCCTAAAGAAGAAACGTCAAGGTAGGGACATGGAGACTCTCCAGAGGATGGTGAGGACCTTCAAGACATCTGGCCCAAAACGCTGCGGGAGAGGAGTATGACCAGAGGGGCCCCAGGGTCTCTACAGAGCCCCCCCACCTCAAGGAGATTACGGAATGCCACTGGGTGTGCGGAAAGGATGGAGAAGCGAGGTGTTAGCAGCGTGGGAGGATATGGACACATGGCAAGGAAGATGCAGGTGACAGGGCCTCAGATCTCAGGAAGTGCACACTAGGGATGGAGGATGCAGACCTGTGCACTGGGAGGTGAATGCAAATGGCGGAGAAGCATGGGATGGAGGTTTCCAAGCACAGCCAGGACAGCGGCTCACCTTGTTCAAGGTGGGCCCGCACGGCCCTCAGCTGACTCTCTGTACCAATATCGCCGATCACGATGAGCAAAGAGTATTTCCTCAGGTCCCAGCGTGAGGCCGCCGCCGCGGCTCCAGTCTCGCACAGCGGCTCCGCGGGGTTCTGAGCCAGCGGTGAGCCGGCGGGCCTTGGGAGCCCCAGCCCCGGAGTTGTCTCCATGACAACGCTGGGAGGCCGCGCAGGCCCGGCCTCGGTCTCCATGGAAACTCGGCGGAGCGCTAGGCCGGCAGCGTCCGCTGCAGGGAGAGTGCGCGCGGCTCTTAAAGGCCGGCGGCCGGCGCCGCTCATTGGCTGCTGCTTGTCAGGGGGTGGAGCACAGGCGCCGCAGGGGCCGGGCTGGGACCAGGACGCTCCCGCTGCAGGGTCCTGCTTGGCCCGGGGATGGTGGCCGCCCCCTTAACCTTCCTCCAGTTTTCCAGGGGGAGGTCCCACTCCGACTCGAGCAGGGGTGGGGGCTCTGAGAGACCCAGTGGAGGGGCGAGTCGATTGCCTCGGCGCCAGAAGAAGCTTCTAGTTAGGATGTGTCCCTGATAAGTACTGCCTGGCAATTCCGCAGCCTCGCCCGAACTGAGGGGAGCCATCTTGTCCCTGTCTGTCTCCAAGTTTGTATCGTTGTCTCCATCTCTGTATTATCTTTGTTTGGCGTTTTTCTTTTCTTTCTTCCTTCTTTTTTTTTTTTTTTCAAATCACTGCCTGCCAGATTCCTGGTCTTCATCCTCGATTTCCCCATCTTCCTTGCCCCAGGCCCTGGGAGTGCTCTGGAAGGCTGCGCAGTATTGAAGGGGACAGAATGACCTTCCGGCCCTGAGTCCCTGGTGAGTTGTTATGCCGGTAGCGGTCGGCTGGCTAGTCTCCATCTCTGCTGAGTTCAGGACTCGAGTGCAATGAGCTCAGACTGCAGCAAGGGGGATTTGAGTAAAACACAGGAAAGACCTTTCCAGTCACAAGTGTTGTGAGATGTAAGTGATGTAAGGTTACTCAGAGAGATGGGTAACCTTAGGAGACTGTGGTATTACTTTCCCCGGGGGATTCTCAAAACAGAAGGGGCAACGTTTGAACGAAAGAAGAGATTGACAGTTCCAAAACCAAAACCAAAACCAGAGAAAGGGAAAGGACTGAGGAGGCCTGGCCCTATTTTATGACTGACTGAACATCTTTGTAAAAGTAGTGCTGTAAGTCTACCCTATCCCATTTCTCAATGTGTCTCCCCCTACTGCATACTACAGAGCCTTTTACCCAGGTTACTGAATCACTTTGTGCATATATGTATCTAGTCTGTCTGTCACCCTAGGGCTCCAGCAGCACTTGTTTTTTGGACCCTTTGTCTTCCACTTTGGGGATAGTACAAGGTAGAAAGGAGCACAGTACCTCATTCAGCAAGGCTGCTTGTGAGCCGCATTCTGATTGGGCAGTGTCTGCACGTTAAGTGCCTTACAGCAATTCTGGCCCCTATCATGGAGCATGTGCAATAGAAAAACAGCCAGTCCATTCTGCAACCAATTTGGATATGGCCCTGAAAATCCTTTTTCCAGCAGAGAGGGAGAAATTAGAGTGTTGGCAGAACATCAGATGGTGGGGATGCCTCCACCCAGTATGACACATGACACAATGTTTTGCTACACCTCCACCTCCTTCTCCCCACTATTTGGGGATCTGAATCTGGAAAAGCACATGAAGAGATGTGCAGTCAGAAAAAGAGTGCTATGTGGGAGCAGAGGGTCAGAATAGGTTGTGGGGAGAGGAAGGGGACAGTTTCCATAGCAACTGTAGAAATGAGGCCTTTAACTAGCACAGGGTCTCACAGTATAAGGGTCAGCAGTAGTTAACCATAGGCTCTGCTTTCATCAAGTCTGACAAAAAGGTTAGACAATAGATCTGAATAGTATGGGGAAGGATCACACACTGATCACATGATAGGGGCAAAAATTCAGGCCTGTGATCTCAGCCCTTGCTAGAATTGGGTTTTATTAATTACAGCTGCAAATGTAGACTAAAATTTTAATTCTAAAGTTGAATATTTGTACTGGATGGGTATTCTACAGGCTCTTTGCCAAAGGCAGACAATGTCACCCATGCTTTTGAACTATTTGAGATGAAAGACCCTTGAATTGTGGAAGGCATCTCTGAGGATCCACCATTGAAAGAGGATGTTAGAAGAGGAGGTGCAAGAGGAAGGCGTTATTTTATTTTATTTTATTTTTTTGAGATAGGGTCTCACTCTGTCACCCAGTCTAGAATGCAGTGGCATCATCATAACTCACTGCAACCTCAAATTGGGCTCAAGTGATCCTCCTGCTTCAGCCTCCCAAGTAGCTGGGACTACAGGCATACACCCACCGCACCTAGCTAATTTTTCTATTTTTTATAGAGATGGGGTCTTGCTCTTGCTTAGGCTGGTCTTAAACTCCTGGCCTTAAGCAGTCCTCCCACTTGGCCTCCCAAAGTGCTACGACTACAGGTGTGAGCCACTGTGCCTGGCCAGAAGGTACTATTAAAGGCTCTTTCCTTGGGTGTGCTCTGAAGTAGGCACAAGGCAGAAGATAGTATACATTTCAAATGGTATGAAAGGTATTGTAGTCTTGGCTAAGTTTAAACTAGTTAAGACATTCTCAGCCCCTAGGACTTCATCGGTTCATAATATATAGTGATAAATTACCCAACAGGTAAATTAAACACACTCTTAACAAAGTAGGAAGGACATCTCTAAGTTTTTTCTGGAAATAATTTCATATTTGGTATTGAAAATAAAGTATCAAAATTGTCCTCATGAGACAAGTCAGAGCTTTATTGCAATCAGTTACTCTCATCTTGAATTATGTGTGTATGTGAGAGAAGGACATCATAATCCTTTCAATGCTTAAGGTATCCGGAAGATTTAAGACAGCTCTTGTAATTCATACAGAAAAGATTCTGGCTTCTCTCTTCTAGCCCAGTGAATGTCATTAGTTTTTCTGGGGGTCTGAGCTCCTTTGGCAGAACTCCAGCCTGCTCTGCTCTGTTTCATGGTCTTATCAACAAAAATATACAAAGAGAGTTGCATGCAGCTCAGATTCCCACCCTGTACTCAGTTCTGCCTATAAAGCATTCTTTACACAGAGAGAGGTGAGAGGTGTGTTGGATTACAGAATTGCTGTGTCAGAGGCTTATCCTTGGCTTTGGGGAAAATACTGTGATCACAGTGCACACCAGCAGCCATAGGTTCACCTCTTACCATGAACAGCTTGTTTATATGCAAAGAGGCATGGAATAAAATAACCTCTAAAGAGGTTGAGATGGAGAAGTCTGCATTTATTACTTTGGCCCACAGAGGAGGCCCACAATAAATATATGTTGAATAATTTTCCTAATTATTTGTTCACATTAAATAAATGGGTAGAGCAAAGGTACTGGGTTTACCTTCCCCTGAAGAGCATTGCAAAGGACATTGAAGACATTTTGGCTGGGTGTGGTGGCTCATGCCTGTAATCCCAGCACTTTGGGAGGCCAAGGCAGGAGGATAGCTTGACACCAGGAGTTTGAGACCAGCCTGGGCAACATAGCAAGACTCTATCTCTACAAAAAAATTTTTTTTAATGTTAATTTTATTTATTGTTTTTATGAAGAGGGAGAAGTAAGGAGGGGGGTTCTATTTCAATTTCCTTTTTTTTTTTTTTGAAACAGAGTCTCACTCTGTCATCCTTGGTAGAGTGCAGTGTCGTCATGGTAGCTCATTGCAGCCTCAAACTCCTGGGCTCAAGGGATCCTCCTGCCTCAGCCTCCTGAGTACCACCTGGGACTATAGGTGTATGCCACGATGCCGGGCTAATTTTTCTATTTTTGGTAGAGAACAGCATCTCACTCTTGCTAAGGCTGGTCTTGAACTCAAGACTTGAGCTCAAGCAATCCTCCTGCCTCGGCCTCCCAGAGTGCTAGGGATTATAGGTGTGAGCCACTGTGCCTGGCCTCTACGAAAAATTTTAAAATTAGCTGGGTGTGGTGGTGCACCCCTGTAGTCCTAGCTGCTTGGGAGGCTGAGGCAGGAGGACTACTTGAACCTGGGAGTTATAGGTGCGAGCTATGATTGGGCTACTGCACTCCAGCCTGGGTGACAGAGTGAGACCCTGTCTCTAAAATTAGGAAAATAAAACTTCCCCTTTTTCTCCCTACTCCTCACATTCTTTTATTCAAGAAAGTGATTCCCAAAAGTTAAAAAGAAGTACTTATCAATACCATCTTTCCTTATACATTCCATTAGCCTCTGAGATGGAAAGTAGTATTTGGCTGTGACCTCTGACACCATCATTTCCTTTAGTCTGAGCAAAGCTACCTCTTACTGCAGGGGTCTCTAAGAATTTTCTTTGTGGTGATGGAGATGACGGTGGTAAAAAGAATTCAAACCTAAGCATAAAACTTAGTTTTGAGGCCACACGTGGTGTGTGAATTATATTTTGCGTCTTATTTTTCAAAGTATTCATAGAATGGAGTTATTTTCCTTCAAAGAATGCTTGGGTTGAAGAAATATTGTTTCCTTTACAATATCACAAAATCATAAATACTTTTTCTCTTCCTTCTCACCAGTTCTTTCTTGAAGATCCTTTATAATGTGCCCTAACTTCCCTTTCCTACATTACCTCCTGCAAATATCCCGTATGAACCCTTTCATTCAGTCAGTCTGAACCACTTGCGCTTCCCTCAGGCATTCTTGTATTTTCTGTTCAGGCTTTCTCTTTTTCCTTGAATGCTTTGTTTTCCTTAATTCTCATCTAGGGATTTATTTGTTTACCTTTACCTTTATGATTTACCTTATTTGTGGAATAAGGTTTCAACTAATTCTACAGAGAATTTAAGGAATATGACCTAATTCAAGGAAGAAGGTCATATCAAGGAATACTACCTTTTTCTGTGAAACTGACTTCCTTACTTGCCGACTATGTGAACTTGGGCAAGTTGCTTATCTTTTCTGTGCTTCAGTTTCCTCATCTGCAAAATTATAATAATAGCATACACCTTACAGGGATTATTTTGAGAATTAAGTGGGACACCCTTTTAAATATGCTTAACATAATGCCTGGATTCATTCATTTATTCAGTAGTACTTGTTGAGCACTTACTGTGCGCCAGCAAATGGAATACACAAAGGTTCTTGCTCTTGTGGGCCTTGTATCCTAAAGGGGGAGAGAAATAATAAACAATGAATATAATAAGTAAATTATAAAATATTAGTATAAAGTATTACAGAAAGTGATTAGTGCTGTGGCAAAAAAGAAAAAACAGGGCCAGGCAGCGTGGTGGCTTATGCCTATAGTCCCAGCTCCTCAGAAGGCTGAGGTGGAAGGATTGCTTGAGCCCAGGGGTTTCAGTCCAGTTCAGACACATGACGAGACCCGGTCTCTAAAAGATTAAAAATATATATATGGTACGGGTGATAGGGAATGTTGGTAGGGGTGTGGTGATGGGCAATAATAGTGAGGGGAGTGATATGACTTGACTTAGATTTTTACAGGATTATTTTGCTACAATGTTGAGAATAGATAGATGGTAGGGGTTGTAAGGATTAAAGTGGAGAGCCAGTCAGGGAACTCACAGTAATCTGGGTGAGCAATGATTCAGTTTAAACCAGAGTGTTGTCAGTGGAGATGGTAAGAATCTGTGGGATTTTAGACACATGGTATCTTAAAGGTAGAACCAACCTGATTTCCTGCCTGATCAAATGAGAAATGAGAGCTAAGAGGAATAAATAATGACTCTAAAGAGAAATAAAAAATGTAAAAAAAAAAGTTACCTGTAGGAGAAAGAAAAAGCAGACTGTGAAGCAGCCAGGGATGGAAGGTAGACTTTTAAGAATTTATCTTATTTTGTAAATTTGACTTTGGAATCATATAAATGCTTTACATAAATATAAAACAAAATTATAATGACCAATCTGACAAAGACTTTTTCCAGAATCTATTTTCTTTAAATCTCCTACAAATCAATAAAAAAGACAATCCAGTTATAAAGTGGACAGACAATTTGATTGGATTTTCACAAGAGAAGATATACAAATGGCCAATAAGTACTTGAAAAAGTGCTTAACATTGTTAGTCCTAGGGAAATACAAATTAAAACCACAATGCAATACCACTTAACATCCACAAAATGAAAAAATTAAAAGACCAGTAACAACAAATGTTGGCAAGGATGGAACAAATATACTCATATACTGCTAACGGTAGTTTAAAATGGTGCAATCACTCAAGTATCTGGAAGTTTCTTAAAAAGTTAAAAAGTTAACAAACAACTGCCTTATGACCTAGCAATTCCACTAGTAGGCATTTACTCAAGGGAAATGATAATATATATTTCCACAAAAAGACTTGTGATGGATGTTCATGATAACTTTATTCATAAATAGCCAAAAACATGTTCTTCAATAGGAGGATGGATAAGCAAATTGTGGTACCTTCATACAACAGAATGCTACTAGTAACAAAAAGAAACAAACTACAAATACACACAGCAACATAGATGAAAATGAAAAATATTATGAGCAAAAGAAAGCAGACAC
>RJWJ010013235.1:0-39453 GCA_004363605.1 Indri indri
CTTTAGCTTTCAATATGCCTTCCTCACTAAGCTTAATCATTGCTAGCTTTAGATTTAAAGTGAGACACGACACGTGTGATCCTTCCTTTCACTTGAACACTTGGAGGCCTTTGTAGGGTTCTTAATTGGCCTAATGTCAATACTGTGGCTCTCAGGCAATAGGGAGGTGTGAGGCGGAGGAGAGAGATGGGGCTCAGTGGAGCAGTCAGAACACTCACAACATTTATCCATTAAGTTTGCCGTGTTATATGGGCATGATTTGTGATGCCACAAACCTATCACAATAGTAGCGTTAAAGATCATTGATCATAGATCACTACAAAAGATATAGTAATAATGAAAACTTTCAAATATTGTAAGAATTACCAAAATGTGACACAGAGACATAAAGCGAGCACACACTGTTGGAAAAATGGCGCCAGTAGACTTGATCCATGCAAGGTTGCCATAAGTCATCAATTTGTGAAAAATGCAGTACCTGCAAAGTGCAATAAAATGCAATAAAACAAGGTATGCCTGAAATGACTTCATATTAAAATGTATTTCAAATAATTTTTATTACAACTCATGAAATGTAGGAAGATAACATAAAATATCCAACTATGAATTAAATATTTTTCAAGAAGCAGCTACGGGAGGACAAAAATGCTGTCTACTGCTTCTTTAACAGTTTCCCACAGGGTCTGGTAAAGAGTGGTGGGAGCTCACTAAATAGGGATGGTGTCGCTTCAAACGTATTTTGATAAGAGTCTGAATTAGATGTGTGCTAATGTCATTTCCTTCCTTGAAATTATGTTTTCCTTTAATATAGTGCTATGTATTCATTTTCTTCAACAGAGAAATATAAAGCACATAATGGTAAGTGACAATGATCTCTTGAGGAATGCAATTTACACATCATCCCTGCAGTGCTTAAGACGAAAATCTCAGGTAAGGTTCTCCTGGGGAAGAACTATTCCCAGATTAACAGAAAATGAATCAAGGCAGACTCTGATCTTTCATTTCTTTTCTTTGACTACTTTTTTTGTTCACATTTTAGTTGAAATAAGACTATAAGTTAAGTTATTTTGTTAGCATATAACTTTTACTTTGTTTTCTTGCTAGAGCACATATTTCATGTCTCTCAATCACCAGTGTGGAAATGAGCATAGTTGGAAAACTTCAAATTGATCAGAAGTAATACTGATTTATTAAACCTGAACTACTTAAAATATTGCATAGTGCCGCATAGTGGTGATGCCAAGGAGGTCCACAAAAACGTCTTTGAATGTTTTTCATTGTACGTTAGATTTTTCTGGAGTTGACTTGGTCAGTTAATAACTATAAGGTATCCTAATAGGGTTATTGAATAAAACACCTACTTTTAAGTAGTTTGAAAAATTCTTTGGCGATAAAAGGACTATGTCAATTTAGAAATGAAAACATGCCAAGAGACACTGTATATAATTCATTGTGAAATAAATGAAAAATAGAATTCCTTTAAGATTTCAGATGGAGAAATCACATTAGCTTTTCTGCAGTACGGATAGTGTTTGGAAGGGCGGGAAAAAGGTGGATGGGTATACAGGAAGGCTGAAAACCCTTAGCAAAAGCTGAAAAGCAGGCAAATGAAAGCTAGATTCAGTAAAAATGATAATGCCACTGTGTCTGACACAGAGGTATGCTTAGTAAAGAAGTGGCAGCCTGCTGATGTACATGAAGGGCCTGAAACCTACAGCAAAGGAAAGTGGACTTTTCATCACCAGGAACTGAATAAAGATATCTCTTACCTGTAAAAGCTCTCTGAAGCAGAAGTAACTTTGATTATTTCTCCTTAAACCAGAAAAGAAAATATATCTCTAATTTAAATTATGTCTGTAATCTTTCTTGTAAAGCATTGAAATGCTGCTCAGTATTGCAAGTGTAGATTTAAACAAACTTTTTGAGGTGCAGTATACCCTCATAAGCCTTGTAAACACTGCCAGGAAGAAAAGTCAAATTGTTTTTCACTATATACATATGTTTTTTCTTTTCATCTGATTTTATTGGGGTGTTTTAAAACTGGAGGATAAGAGAAAATTGTATAATAAAAACTAAAAGTAAAAAGCCTAGCTCTGCCTGGTCTGTTTTAAGAGTTTACAACTTCTATTCTATAGCTTTAAATACAGTAATGGCACATAGTGAGAAAAGAAAAAATAACAAATAAAATGAGTGATGTAATAGAAGACCACGAACTTAAAAGTCAAATGGACCTATATCACAGTAAGTCTAACTTTCTCATTATGTGACTTTTAAACACCATTTAAGCTCTTTGATCTTCAGATTTCTTATCTGTATAACAACGACAATTATTTCTATCTCATACTATTGATGTGTCTGGCTTCCTGCTTGGCAAAGAGGTAGCACTCAAAAAACGTTAGCCCTTATTCCATGAATGTCGTTATTTTATTCATGGCAGGTTTTCTGTTAGACACAGAAAAGGCAATGTCAGCAATTCTTAAAGTTCAATATAAGGTTATACCATGGCTCTTTTAATACATATTGTAATTAACAACATCATTAATTGCATACTTTTTTTTTTGGTGGGTTGAGATTACTGCAGTAGGTATTAAACATTCAGTTGATATATGATTCAGAGTTCAGTTTCAGGGAAGAGAATCCACTCTATATTGTGTTAGGAGAAAGGGCTTTTTTGGTAGAGCATTAAATGCTTACAGAAGTTTAGGGAGAACTGAAGAAACAGTGTCTAGCCTGATCTTTCAGGAAATATTACCAAAAATACGTTCTAGCACTGGGTTGCCAAGAAAGGTGCTGTTTCTTCTTTGCTTGGTAAGAAAACCGTGTTAGCATCATGAAGCTACAGCTCCCCAATACCTCTGCTGCCATCCTCATGTACACAATGGATGCTCCAAGCCCTGCCCCTTCCCCCAAAAAAATACCAAATGCAAATTTGGCTCAAATCTATCTGATTTGCAGTACCTAGATCACATTCGAAATTATAATCTCAAGGAAGATTAGAAAATTAATTTTTGTTTGCTTTGTGCCTCTTCTGTATAGAAATTTTCCTATACAGAAGAGGATCATAGAAGGCAATTAGTACAAACCATTAATAAATCAATACTGCATATCTACTAAAGTCCAATAACTGTGGTAATTCTTACCACTTTTATCAAACATTTCCAGTCTTTGTTTTTCTAGGCATGTCCTGGGATTGCACTTGTCTGTCCCTTGGATCTCTGTAGGGTTAGGTAGAACCAACCTATTGATTATGCCCAGTCAATTGTGAGTAGACTTGTTTGCACAACTTTAACAACAGAGCATTTATTTGATTATATAAGACATTCCAGATTTCTGTCTAGCATAGCCACTATGCTCAAGAAGGTAGCCATGTCAACAACTTGAGTGCCTTAGAGATTATGATAAGGGAGGCTTTGCTCACCAGCAATGGACATGTAGTTTAAAGTACTTATGTTCTGAGCTATCTAGATTTGGGGTATTATTTGTAAATGCAGCATAGCTTAGCTCATTAATATTAATACATTGATTATCATGGATGCAAAACCTATGTCTACCTGGAAAGAGAGATTATAATTCTTTTTTTTTTTTTGAGACAGAGTCTCGCTCTGTTACCCAGGCTAGAGTGCTGTGGCATCAGCCCAGCTCACAGCAACCTCAAACTCCTGGGCTCAAGCGATCCTCCTGCCTCAGTCTCCCAAGTAGCTGGGACTACAGGCATGCGCCACCATGCCCGGCTAATTTTTACTATATATTTTTAGTTGTCCAGCTAATTTCTTTCTATTTCTTAGTAGAGACAGGATCTCACTCTTGCTGAGAGATTATAATTCTTTTAGGACACTCATAGAAATTCTCTGGACCTCCGACTGTGTTTAAGGAGGACTTTGAAACTTAGGCTTGTCGTATTTCTTTCCTAAACTTTCTAGCACGGTTGCTCACTCTAGAATTCGTGCATTGCCATTTTAGTCATAAGGGTATATTGTGGAAGCTATTCAGTTCACCAAGTACTAGACTTTAATAGACACATTCTCCCAAGAGACTACAGGTAATCATTTAATTTGCTGTTTTAATATAGCATACAATGGAACAACAATGTTTTATGCTCTGATGTCGGCAGGATCCTAATTGCTTTCAAACACAACCAGGTCAGACGCTAAATACCAGATCCCCATTTCCTTGAGGCTTACTACCAGGTACCAAGTACCCTCAGGGTTTAGTAGCAATGACAGTACCTACTCAGTACCAACAGAAAAGAATGCATTATAATGTATATAACATCTTACTGAATTATTGGGACGCTTTAGGAATAGACTGCACGTTGAGATCCCCAAAATAATTTCCAAGCCAACGACAGAACTAGACTTTCAAGGGGGATGATTTTCCAGCCATAATCAGAAAACTGCCTGCTGATTCAGGAAGTTTCTACTACAGCTGCTTACTTCACAACCACGCGCCAGTACTACAACACACATGTGCACACACACACACACACACACACACACATGCACACACATGCACATGCACATATACAAGTGGATATTTTGTGCCCTGCTTCTTTCTTCACTTAAATCAAGATTTTTTAATTTAAGGATCATTCAAACGTATATGATTTGAGGAATCTAAATCATAACTAGAAATCCAGGCATGAGGAATTCTATATTTTTATTTTGTTTTGTTTTTGAAATTCAGCATCTGCATTATAAGCAAGCATGTTAGAAAGAGGTTGGAATGGATATTGAACTGCCTGAGCCAATGCATCTACAACAGCTTACTTACACGGTAGTGATTTATGGAGTGAAATCCTAATTGTGGAAAGGCTTTATAATTAGCACTTCAATTTTGAAGTGTTCCCTCAAGCATTAACTCTGGAGAATTGTTGCCAAACTTTAAGTTCAATTCACAACTTTAAGTACATAATTTGTGCCAAGTTCTGGGGATACAAAGATGAATTACACCAGTTCCTCACCCTTAAGGAGCTAACCGTCTGCAATGTAGAATGGACTAATCAATAGCTACAGCAATTCAGGTATTAATGGTGTACCAAGAAGCAAACAATATGCTATGGGATCAGTTTATCTTCTGGTGGCTACACAGCAGTTATATGGGGAAATATACACAGGTAAGTTTAAATCATGCCTGAAAGAATTTTTTTCTGACTTTAGGTAAGGGGGGAAATATTTTATTTCAGGAGATAAGGACATGAGTAAGGCATAAAGAAATGAAGGTCCATATGAAGGTACAGGATCCCTGACCCATAGTAGGTCTACAATAAATGTTTGTTAAAGAAGACAAAACTAGGATGCAGAGGTTATCAAAATGAACATGAATGAGGCCAGGAGAGTTACGGTATTTTAGACTGTTAAGGGCCTTTGTAGCAAGTTTCAACCAGTAAGTTGTGAGTGGAAATGAGGTGCATCATTTCCATGCCAAAGCATTTCATTGCTGGTACAAAACCACCCAGTATTTTCTTTTCCCTCTTGCTTAGCCACCAACGTCAAGAAGGTGACTCTCTAAGCATAGGGCATGTAGAAAAACAGAACTGTTTTGTACAAAGAAATCTCATAGTCATATATTTACAGTGATAACTCTAGAATACTGAGGAGGAAAGATTACAGTGAAGACAGCTGGAATCTGATCATATAGAATACTATGTAAGACCTATGATGCAATAATGAGAAATATGTATTTGGTTTCTGCCTGAGCTCCTGACACAGAGCTCCTAAAACCCTTGTAACTTCCTTAGTGCTAGGGGTGATAGGAGCATCTTTTGCTATAATATTTGGTCTTAGCCCCTGATTACTGACACAAGAGCTTCTAAGACCCTTGGAATCTCTGGAATGAGAAGAGTGTTTTTTGTATGTTAATGAGATGACTGGTGGCTGAAAGCCCCTGTAGAATTTCAGGATGCGCTGGCCAACAAAGGAACCCACCATGTGATTAGAGGGATGAAATATTTATTCCCACCCCCTAACCTCTAAAGCTGCAGAAAGGGATTAGGGATTGAGTTCGATCACCAATGGTCAATGATTTAATCTGTCACACCAATGGATTGGAACTTCCATAAAAAGCCTAAACAATGGGGTTTGGAGAGCTTCCAAGTTGGTGAACAGAACCATCTGACAGGAGGGTGGCATACCCCAACTCCAGGGGAACAGCAGCTCCTGTGTGGGGGACCTTTCCATATGTCCCCTTATGTACTGATTCTCCTGACTATTCATCTGTATCCTTGATCATATCCTTTGTAAATGTAAGGTTTCCCTAAGTTCTGTGAGCTTTTGTTGCTAATTATCAGTGTTAAGTTTCAGTCTGAAATGTCAGTTCTTAGCACACTCATGGCCAAAGAATGACCAGATTCACGAAAGTAAGGCAAGCATGAAAATGAGGTCTATTAAGGAGAGAAAGATAGGATTGTAGGGCAAGGGCAAGATACGGGTTTACAGAGCGTGTTACATACACCACAGACGACAACCAGACCCATTTTCTTGGCAAAGGGAGAACAGAAGGAAGGGCAACAAAAGGGCCTGGTTAAGGTCTGCATCTTGTTTTATAGTGCCCAGATTGGGACCTTCCCATGGTTCAAACGTCACCATGGAACCACTTTGATTGGACAGTTGGGAGTTCCATGACCTGAGTCTAACTACGCATGCAGAATTCCCATGAGCCTCTCTGAAAGCCCATGGTGGGGGTGAATTGCAGTGGCACACACTTTCATCCCAAGGTGACCCAGAATCCCTCACTAACTACCCAACTATAGGAACTCCTGATTTGTAGTGAAGTCAAAAAAGTAAAACCACCTTTGGGCTCCTCTTCATAAATTCTTTCCCTAGGCCAATGTCTGTAAGAATTTTTCCAACATTTTCTTCTAGAATTCTTATAGTTTCATGCCTTAGGTTTAAGTCTGTTATCCACCATGAGTTGATTTTTGTGAGGGGTGAAAGGTATGGATCCTGTTTCAGTCTTCTTCATGTGGCTATCCAGTTTTCCCAGCACCATTTGCTGAATAAGGATTCTTTTCCCCAGTGTATGTTTTTGTCTGCTTTGTCAAAGATTAGATGGCTATACGAGGATGGTTTTGTATCTTGGTTCTCAGTTCTGTTCCATTGGTCTATGTCTCTGTTCTTGTGCCAGTACCATGCTTTTTGCTTAAGATTGTTTTATCATGATGTATTACCCTTTTTATATATTTTTGGCCTAATTTGCTAAAATTTTGTTTAGAGTTTTTTCATCTATGTTCATGAGCAATCTTGGTCTGTAGTTTTATCTAGATTTGGCATCAGAATAATATTGTTCTTATAGAATGAGTTAGGAAGTATTATTTATTCTTTCATTTTCTGGAAGAATTTATGTAAGCTTGGGATTTTCAACAAATATGAGCTATGCAGGCTATTTAGTTCATCTCGAGTAAGCCTTCTTAACTTGTAAATTTCAAGGAATTTGTCCATTTCATCTAAGTCATTGAATTTATTGACATTAATTTTTGTTCATAATATTCATTTTTTAACCCATGGACTCTATAGTAAGGTCATCTCTCTCATTCTTGATATAGATAATTTCTATATTTTCTCTTTCTTTTGATAAATCATGTTTTCGGTTTCATTCAGCTGAAAACAATTTCTACTTTCCTGTTTGCTTCTCTTTTGGTACACAGCTCATTTAGACATGTATTAGTTTCCAAATATTTGGAGGTATTCTAGATATCATTCTGTTATTGATTTCTGTTTTAATTCCATTGTGGTCAGACAATGTACTTTATATAACTTGAACACATTTAAATCAAGACTTCTTTTATAACCCCCATATAATCTATTCTAGTAAATGTAACATGTAAACTTGAAAATCATTTATTTTCAACTGTTTTTACATGAAGTGTTCTATAAACATCAATTAGGTCAAGTCTGTTGAAATGTTTTTCAAGTTTTCTATAACCTTACTGATTTTCTGTTTAAATGTCCTGTCAATTATTGAGAGTGCGGTAATGAAATCTCAAATTATAATCTTGAGAACTTCTATTTCTCTTTTGCAATTATATCAGATTTTTGCCTCGTATATTTTGGAGTTCTGTTATTAGCTGCACAGATATTTAGGATTTTCGTGTCTTCTTGGGGAATTGGCCCCTTTTGCATTATGAAATAATCTTCACTATCCTAGGGATATTCTCTGCTCTGAAATCTACTTTGTCTGATATTAATATACAGCCAATCCAGCTTTCCTTAGGTTAGTTTTAGAATGATATACAATCTGATCTCAGTATGTGCAGGTTTCACATCTGTAGATTCAACCAATCATGAATCAAAAATATTCTTAAAAACAATAAAAGGAATATAACAATGAAAATTAATACAAGTTTTAAAACCCAGATAGTATAACAACTATTTATATAGTATTTACATTGTATTAGGTATTAGAAGTATTCTAAAGGTGATTTAAACTATACAGGAGGATGTACATTAAATGCAAATGCTATGTTATTTTATCTCAGGAACTTGAGCATCCATGGACTTTGGTATCCAAGGCAGGGACCTAGAACTAATTCCCTATGTATACTGAGGGACTACTGCACCTTTTTCCATCTTTTTACTTTGAACTTATTTGAGTCTTTCTATTCACGGTATATTTCTTAGAAGCACTTTACAAGTTGGGTCTTGCATTTTAATTTAATGCCACCACGCTTTCTTTTAGGTGGGAATATTCAGACCATTTACATTTAATACAATATTTGATATGATTAAGTTAAGCTGAATGATTATGCTATTTTTACCTATTTGTTTCATATTTATTTGTTTCTCACATTCTCTTTTTTCTGCTTTCTTTTGTATTATTTTCTACTATTATTCATGTTCTTTATTGGTTAATCGGCTACATACAGCTATTTTGTTAATTTAGCTATTGTATTAGCATTTATAATATACATCTTTAACTTATGATAGTATACCTTCAAGTTATATTTCACATTTTGTATAAGAATCTGATAATAGTATTCTTCCACATCTCTTCTCAAGGCCTTAGGCTCTTATCATATATACACTATTATTACTGTTTTAGTCAATTGTCATTTAAAGTTATGTAAACAGTAAGAAAACAAACATATATTTATCCACATAGTTACCAGTTCTGGTATTGTTCATTCATTTTGTATAAGATCTGTATTTTCCATCTGACTTCATTCTTCTTGGATCTGCTAGTGCTAAATTCTTTCATCTTTGCACATCTGAAAAAAAGTCTTCATTTTGTCTTTTTTTTTAATCGAGATGAAATCCACATAAGATAAAATTAACTACTTTAAAGCATACAATAGAGTTTCATTTAGTACATTCACAGCATTGTGCAAACTTCTGTTCTAGCTAGTTCCTTAGTTTTGGACAAGATTTTTGCTGGTATAGCACTTTAGCTTGGCAATTTCTTTTCTTTTAGTACTTCAGAAATGTTGTTCCACTGTTTTCTCACTTGCATTATTTACAAAGAGAAAGCTGCTTTCATCTTTATCTTTCTTCCTCTAAGACACACGCATTTTTTCTGTGCTTATAAGGCTTTCTCTTTGTCATTAGTTTTGAGCAATTTGACTATTATATATTGCGTAGTTCTCTTCATATTTCTTATACTTGGGATTCTCTTAGCTTCTTGGATTTATGACTTACAATTTTCATCAAGTTTGGACTTTCCTTAAGACATTATTTTTTTAAATATTTTTATCTCCCGTATCCCAACTGTTTTGGCAATTCCAATTATCCAGGTATTAGACTACTTGATTTTGTCCCTGCTCACTGAAGTTTTTATTTGTTCTTCATCTTTTTATTTTCTGTGTGTTTTGTTTTGGATATTTTCTATTGCTATAGCTTCAAGTGTATTAATCTTTATTTCTACCATGTTTAAGCTATCCATAACCCTTTCCAGTGTATTCTTCTTCTCAAATGTTATAGTTTTCAGCTACAAAATTTTTATTTGTGTCTTCTTTTTTATATCATTAATGTCTCTCCTTAACTATTTGGATATATGGAATATAGGAATAAGAAGAGTTTAATGGCTATGCTAACTAATATCTATGCAGTTCCAGATCAGTTTCAATTGATTTTTTTTCTTTTTTATGGGTCATTTTTAAAGTGAAGAAATGGAAATTTTGTGTGAGCGTCAATGAAGTAGTGGCAGATTATGTATATTGCATGACTGAGAAATTGAGAATATAAGGGACTTTTTTTGAGTACACGTGGCAGGAACACATACAAACACAGTGGTATCAAGACTGGAGCCTCTTACTCTGGCCTGAAAGTTCTAGATCTTGGTGGTTTTAGGAAGTTTAGCATGCATTTTGCTAAAGCCTACAGTAGGATTCATGGTAGAATTTGGGACCACTGGATTTAGCTGAGTCTCCCAAAGACCTCACCTATCGATTTGCAGAGCTCTTCACCATGAGGGATAGTAAGATGATTGTCTCTGCCCTCAATCTGGGAGGAAAAGAGGGAAAAAAAATGTCTACCCTGATACCTTCTCTCTACAAACTCATACTCACTAGGGCTTGTGGGCAATATTTACACCCTATATGTCGCCCTAAAAATTCAAGCAAAAAATAAAATATAAAGTCATCTAGCAAGTAATGCTTCTCTGTGGAGTAACTTGTTGTATTTGTCTAATTTTAAGAATGTTTTTTTCTCCACTTGCTTTTTTTTTGTTTTCTTTATTTTTTTTATTTCTGAGTGGTGAACTCTTGATATTCTTTATTCTAAACAATCTTTCTCCTGCGCTATTCATCATTATCTCTTAGGCTGAGCTGTCTATCTGATCCTTGGGGGCCTTATATTTGACACTCATAAGTTTGACTTCTGTGTGTGTGTGTGTGTGTGTGTGTGTGTATTTCCAAATCTCCATTTATATGTTTATGTCTACCTTGCACTTCTAGTGTTTTCTCCAAGTCCTTATGCCTTGATGTCTACAGTGCACCTCTAATCAGTTGTTCAACCAACCAATATACAGAGAAAATTAAGGACATTCGATAATCAACATTTCTTAACGCTCTTATTGCTATAAGATTTCTTCAGGGTAAAATATATTATCGGGAAGACAATATGTTCCTAAAAAGAAAATTCTTTGAGCAGGGCGCAGTGGCTCACGCCTGTAATCCTAGCACTCTGGGAGGCCGAGGCGGGTGGATCGTTTGAGCTCAGGGGTTCGAGACCAGCCTGAGCAAGAGCAAGACCCCGTCTCTACTAAAAAAAAAAAAAGAAAGAAAGAAAGAAATTATCTGGACAGCTAAAAATATATAGAAAAAATTAGCCAGACATGGTGGCACATACCTGTAGTCCCAGCTACTTGGGAGGCTGAGGCGGGAGGAGTGCTTGAGCCCAGCAGTTTGAGGTTGCTGTGAGCAAGGCTAACGCCATGGCACTCACTCTAGCCAGGGCTGAGTGAGACTCTATCTCAAAAAAAAAAAAAAAAAAAAAAAAAAGAAAAGAAAATTCTTCAAGCCACAGAGTTCTTTGGTTTCAATACTATTTCTGCTACTTATTCATATGTGAAAATTAAGATTCTCTAAACTTTAAAATTCACAGCTTCAGTTCTCTTATCTGTAAACTGGGGATTACAGAACCTATGCTACTTGTCATGATACTGAATCAAATAATTCAAAGGAAATCACTGGTATATTTAGTATATAGTAAGTAGGCTCTCTACAAAAGAGAGTGCTCCTCCAACCAATTTGCATTTTCAGTTATGTTTTCACTACCAGGCAGCCAATTGGATCTATCTGTCAGGATTTGCAAATCATTCTCTTTGAAAATTTGTTTGATTCTCAGTCTTTGATAGTTTATATGTGAGAGCAATTAAGAATCGGTATTAAGATTAGTGTTTTTCCTGAATAATAATATGTGTACCCCATTCTAATTTGGTATAATCATAAACATTAATATATGAGTTTAAAAGAATTTTAAAATACTTTGCTAACCTCTTACTTCTCACTCTAGAGGAAATTTTTCATTGACAATCATAGATATTTTTATCTGAAAGATTTTTCCACTTATCTCCTTTAAAAATGGAGTTCAAAACTGATGATTTCATGAATTTCTCTTTGCTAAGAAAAACTAAATTCTACCCTCCGATACAAATTAATTATCCATTAACTGCATATTAGAGATGTCGCCAACTCTTGTTTGCACTGAATTGTCTCTGTTTAAATCGTGAAGTGGTCCCCACATTACGTAAGTAGTTTGTGTATGTGGAGGTGAAAGCTTTTAAAGAAATTTCGGGAAAGATTTTTAGGATTGTGATTTGAGTCATAATAAATGATCCTGAATGCTTTCTATGTGCAATGATTTTGATCAAGCAATGTGATTTATGAAGATATCTTATTGCCATTTTTCTTGGGATTTTTTCAATCAGTTTCCAGTTTCCAATTTTTTTTCTGATAAGTGAACACCTATTGAAGAACATCATAAATTTTGTGCATGGGAATTGAGTAGGAAAAAAAACATCATTTGACTCAGTAGGGAGTACCCTGACATTTGTTGCTTTCCTGTATTTTATCGTAAACCAATAATGGACCAAGAAAGTGTTTATTACAGAGGAAGTTATGATTAATTCTTCCAGTAAGTGGGCAAAAGTCTTCTTTTCAACTTCCATCTACATGAGATAAAAGAGAAATACTATAGTGTTGCTTTTTTTTCCTTATAGGTTTCTCATTTTTATTTCAAAATTCTAAGAAAATCTATGACCAATTTATTATTATAATGACAGTTGACATTGTCAATACAGTACATACGCCAGGGACTTCTATTTCAGTTCAATTAAAACTGGTTAACCAACATCTGTTCAAAACTAAAAAACAAATACGGCACGCTGGTTGGCTGATTATTTTAAATTGAAGTCTCTTTGAATGTCGGCAGATGCCGAAGGGGACTTTACACTGGTAAGTCTTGAGACCCTCATTCTAGAAGGTTCTGCACCATACCTTGGAGGAAGGAATGCCCCCCACGGAGGCCAAGAAGAATCTGAATGGACAGGCTTTGCTGGGTTTTGTCCCTCAATCTCTCACTGTCAGATCATTCCCTTTTGGTCCAATCACACTTCTCCATGGCTCTCTACTCTGCATTGAACCTAAGCATAACAATAGACAGTTTTGGAGAAAACTGTGTCTCCATTTCTGAAGGCTCTCGTCCCATAAAATTATGATTAAATACATTTGCTACATTTTTCTCTTCTTAACCTGTCTTTTGATATAGGAGTGTGGGCCATGGCCCTAATGAGGAATGAAGTATCCCACCCTTTCTGCCCCTACACAGTACAGATAGCGTAGGAATCAAATTCTGCTAAGCTAACTGAAACCTTCTCATAAGTCTCTTTTTTATTTCCTTCAGATATGATCTGACTTATGTTTCACAGCAGCTATTTTATTTTGCATTATAGCAAATTGAGAGCATTAACAGAGCAATATGGAAAGTACACATGAGTCTAAGCTTTATATATGAAATGAATGTTTTACCATGCATGAAAAAAAAGCTCAGAGGCAACATCTCAGAAATAACACATTTAGGATTGATACATCTTTTCCAATTTCCAAGAACCATGGACTGTGGTGATACAATTACTAGGTCACTGAATATTTGCATAAAATAATGTAAACATTTTCATATATTAATGTGACCTGAACATGTGTTAATCTTGTAATTTTTATATCATTTTATATATATGTGTGTGTGTATATATACTGTTTCCTAATATTAAATCACAAAATATATTTAATGTACAAAAAGAAAAAAGACACTCCTTTAGTTTCATCATTTTTTTCTGAAAAAAAATGTGAGAAACATTTCTATTCTCATTTCGAGAACATATTTTAAAACTATTTGAAATGTAAAGGTAATTAATGTGCTCAGTATTGTGTAAAGAAATTTAGGACATTGGGAACGTTGTTCCCAGTGGAAAATTATACAATTTTTAGAACACACCCTTCTAGTTTATTTGAGTCTATTAAGGGACTCTGTGCCTGTCATTGACTTTTGAATTATTTTGCAATTCTGTAAGTTGTAGATAACTGATATCAATGCAAAATAATTCCTGTGTGTAGGAATGCAAACAAATTCTGTCAAATGGAGATTCACTTGAGTTCCCGCCTCAACTGAATTAGAAGTAAGTTTTGCATCTGTTTGCAAATTTATTTCAATATTTCAGATCTATAAATACATCTACTCTTTAGATTCTCTTTTGAACCAGTTGTAACTTATTTCCGGTTCTCTCATTAATTAATGAGTTCAATAAAATCTTTGATTTGTGTTCATTTTATAAATATATGAGCTATATTCTTACTTGAAAATCATTCAAGTTTTTCTTTCCTGCCAGTTCTTGATATGTTATCTTGTCTTCAGCCTATTTGCAATCCTCTGTTTCTGTGGTCAACAACAAAGGCTTGAGGTACTTAACCTAGGATGCGTATATCATACTAAAATTTTGTTGATATAAAGATGTCAAACCATCCAAAGAAACATAAACTCTAAGCCGTTGAAAAGAAAAAAAAAAAAGTTTATCTTTTTCTCTGGAAGTTCCCCTTCTACTTTCAGGAAACAAGCAAGCATTAGAAAATGATCTGATCTTTATTTCCTAAACCTGTGGTCTTTATATTAGGGAGCAGTTTACCTTTCAGAAAAGACTTTCTTATGATTCCCAAGAATAATAAGTGACTGAAAATGAAAGTCACATTCAACTGAGGTTTATTTAGCCAAGTTCAGTTCTACCTTTTGGTGTAATGAATTTGGGGGAGTCCTGAGATTTTTATTTTTCCTTTACAGTGGTTTAAAAAGAATCAAATTCTAATTCCTCAATTTCCACTTTTTAAAAAGTGATTTGCCTGAGAATTTGTTTGCATATTCCTGTAGGTTTTCTAAGTCCAATTCTCTCTTCTAAAATTCTTTAACTTAAAAAAGCACACCCTTTACACAAACTAAATTTTAGCATGATATACACATCCTAGGTTAAGTACCTCAAGCCTCAAAGACAGAGGCACTCTAAATGACTCAAATCATCATAAATTTGCCTGGTACCAATCATTTCTGTCACCTACGTATTTCTATGAAGAATAAAGTATGGCTTTAAATCAACTATGATCTGTGTTAGGATATTCTTATTGAGATATATACTCTTATGGTATATATTTAATGTGAAATGCAGAAATCCAAAGAATGGCCTAGGAAATCTACTTCTAAGAAAATTTTATTTTTCTTTTTCTCTTCCTAACACTCTTCCTACATATCACATGGTACAATTTTAAATCTTCATTTGGCATTAAAAATCCTACTTTCTTTATACTTTTGAAAGTGTTGATAGATCTTTCAAACCACGAGGCTGATACTTGAGTAAGATGCTTCTTATTGAGAAAAGAATATAAATTTGGATATCTGGTTTCTGTTGTTGCATAGTTGGATCCCAGAACTGCACATGTCTGTGATGACTATGTATGACATTTTAAGTGCCTTATTTTGGCCTCCACTTGAGTGACATTTTTATTTCTAGGAGACTGTATTTTAACATGAATACATCCAGTATTTTAAACTTATAATACCAGTTATAGTTCTTCCCAACCAACAGTTATAATTCTTGGAATAATATAGCAAAAGATAATACTAAGCTTCTATGTGGTACTAACACATGGGGGATCGTTTTAACATCTATGAGACAAAAGAAGGTGAATTGAGAAATTTATTCTTGTTCGGTATAAAAGTTGATGCTAAAAACATAGCATGTATGCTAATCAAAAGAGAAAAGAGGGACAAAATATATTTTATTTTCATCTATCATATTCCCTTAAATTCAGAGTTGCAAGGTTTATAAAAATAAGAAAACTTCTACCCTACACGCACTGGTTTCTAAGGGCACCAATCCAGGTACTCGTGTTGTCTGCGTTTTATTTTCTTCCAGCACATCTCTACATCTTTTTGTGGTCTGCAGTGCCCCTAGAACATGGATAAGAAATTAGGAAATGAAAATGGTGGTTTTGGTGGTGAATTTTGGAAGTCGTATACTTAACATTAAGACCAGAGTTGGGATAGTTATAGCCCTGGCGATTAATGTTTCATGATGGAGCCTTCAGTTACCTACATAGTACATTATATTCAAATGGACAAAAGAACAGACAATGCAAATTTAAAAGAAATTCTTAATTCTGGAGAACTAAATTGATGACAATTTGTAGGCAAACTGAATAAGAGTGATAAACGTCAATCTGTACTCCAACTTTTTCTTTGAATAGGAATGTAATATCATACAAAGAACAGTGGGTCAGGGCAAATATAACTTAAAAAGATAAATAATTAGTAAGTCTGAAAACTCTTGCCTTGAGCGAGAATGATTAAAGTTAGGAAATGAAGAACAGCAATTGGTGGAGTATGAAAAGAAATTCAAACATTATTGAAATGGATTATGGATTATCCATATGGCTGACAGGATAAATATATCAATGCCCCTCGTTTTGAATGGAAAATCAGCCTTTATAATTGCCACAATTTTACATTACATATTTGAAAATGTAAAGTCTCAACTAAAAAAGATTCTTTAATGCTTTACTTCCTGAAGAAATATGGTGGGCCCACTTATATATCCCAGGCATTTAACTGGTGAAATATGTTGACATCATTCAAATATATATTATCAGCATTTTTAGTATTTATGAATATATGACTACAAGGCTCACCTTTCCGTCTGTCGTTGAGTATAGAAAAACATAATCTTCCCTATAGGAGCACCATGAGATTCCTCCTTGCGTATCGATACAAAAACAGTCTTTGGAATGGATAGCTTAGGTTATGCTTATTTATAAGAGAAATCTTATAATTTTGATGAATTAATAGGGAATCAGCAAAATAAAGAAGAAGATGGAAGAAGCTTCTAAGACTCGTTTTGGGTACCTGCAAAGCAGAAGTAGTAATTCAGAGACATAAAACACAGGTATAAAGAAGATGTTCTCCATAATGTAAACAAAAAAGACAATGAAATGAGGATCATAAGAAAAAAGATGGTGGATCCAGAGAAAAGAGGGAATCAAAGCTAAATGTCAAAATTTTGCTTCTAGAAATGATGGAATAGCTTCTGTCAAACTCGCTTTACTGCAGATAGCAGTTATTAAATCTGGACGAAATACTTTTCAAAGTAACTGTTTGAATTTACTAAAAAAAAAAAAAAAAAAAAAAGTCAGGCCAAAACTAGAGAAGAGTTTACCCTTGAAGACACAACTGTGCCAGATGAAATTTATGTTTATATGTCTTGTCACCAAAGTCACTCAGTCCATTGGGTGGCTTCAATTCAAAAACAGACTCACAGCTCTGTGGACTTGAGGAATGAAAGGATGAAGTATACCAGTACAGTGTCTGCAATGTGGTGTGTGGTGGGTGGGGGTGACGTAGAAAAAGCCATCAAAGAGGTAGCCCACAAAATTTCCGTGCTAACTTTAGCCAAATCCTCAGCTGGCCCCAGAACAAAATATGTGTGGTCAAGATGCAAAGTACCCCAGTAAAATCAAAAGTGGGAGGTCTGAAAGAACTATATAGGAGAAACAAATTTGGAACCTGAGTCCAGTGAAATTAACCATCTGCTTGAAGAAAAATCAGCACTCTTCAGAGGAAGATAAATAAATCTTAATTCTTTGCAACATATCAAATAGAATATCAAGCCTATATGGAAAGAATGCTAAAATTGCAGAAAAACAAAGAGAAAGAAAATCTTGAAGGCAGATAGAAAAAAAATAAAATGTACCTTAAATGTGAAAGAAACCATACACATGATGACTGAATCTTCATCAGAAGCAATAAAGGAAAGGCAACAAATGTAGGGGAGGAACAATTTCATTTGTCACCCATTGCTAGGTTCATGGTTGACACCCCTATAACAAAAGACAGATGAACAAAAAAAGCATATAAATTTATTTAATATAAATTTGTGACTTGAGAGCCTTCAAAGGGAAATGGAGACCCCCCAAAACAGGGAAATCTGTGTACTCCGTGCTAAGTTTGATGAAAAAATAGATAGTTGTAGAGAAGTGTGATTGGACAAAAGGGGTATGATCAAATGATAATAAACTGCAGGGAAATTAGTAAGGCCTGTTTGTTCAGATTCTCCTGTGTGTCCGTGTCTTTAGAGAAAAGGACAATCCTTTCCTCTGCGTACAGGGTGAGCACCTCTGAAATGAGAGTCTTAGGACTTGCTTCAAAATGTGTAAAGTGAGACACAAAGGTTAAACAATGATGTAGGTTCACGTGGCAGAGGAAAGATTTAGTATGAGTAAGTCGGGTTCTGAAGCTTGTGCTGTTTCCAACTTATTTCTTATAGGCATTGTTCTCTGCTCTGTGTTTTACTTTTAAATGTTGGATTCCATTGAATCCTCAGCACTATCCCTATTTTGCAGAGAAGGGTAATTGAGTCTAGAAGGATCAAATTACATACATACCCAAGACGTAGTTTGAAAGAGACAGGATTTAAAGTTTAGAAAAAGTCACTAATTTTCCCAAGGCCTCACAAACATCTAGGATTTGAAGCTAGGATATTGAATTCTAAAATCAGGACTCTTTCCCCTAACCACTACTAAATAAATTAGATTTATTAATTTTGGAAACATTCTATATGGTTATTTAGCAGGTACGTGCCTGCTTCAAGGGGCTATGAGTCAAAACGAGTCTCTTCTATTTGAAAATGTAAATTTGGTACCCTACATTCTGCTGCTTACAAATGCAAATATTCTTAAAACCATTATCCTAAAAACTTCTAGGTCTTCTTAATTAATTCTTACTTTGTTATAACCTCATGTTCATATACAAATGTACATCAAACACCACTCTGCCTTTTCCTGATTTCTTAAACTTCAGAAAAGAACACTAAATGGTATTTAGTCACTCATAGAAGCAATACCCCATGCATCAGCCTATTAGGTGCAGCCAGCAATGCTAATAGAAGCAATTATAAAATAACAAAGGCCCAGATTTGGCATTTCTCTCTTTACATAGAGAAGGTAAACTTAGTAATTACCTTGCATGCCTCATTTAGCAGACTGGCCAGAATACAGGAAAAGGTTTATTCAAGAGATTTCAGTCAGCATGAGTGGAGGTGCCTAAGCTAAGACCTTTCATTCAAATCTTGTATTATATATACTCTATCACTCCCACGTCCGCCATTCTAAATTATCTAGATAATTCACATGTATCAAGACAGATGAGTCCTTTCCCATAGTTTTTTGAAAAGCATAATCCCATGCCGCTATCGAATTCCTCTGAAATGCTCTTTTCTTTGAACTTGTCGTGAGTCTGTGGAGCATGTTTTTCTTCAATTTGCTGCACTTAGAAATTGATGAGAATTAGTACACTCTGAGTGGTATTTTCCAAATTTAGACACATTCTAGAGTGTCCAAGATGGATCACTTCACTTTGTTCAGGTTCAAGGTAAATGTGCACAGGCTTTGATCACTGACTTTGGAAACCTTCAAGAGGGAAGCTTATGTACTTCAGATATAGAATTTTCGTCATAAGGATGACCATGACAAATCACCATGATTCTTAACTTGTTGTTTGTTCTTATTGATTCAGTTTATGAGTAAAGATTACTCAATTTTGAAAGACAGTTTTGATTTTGATAAGGAAAAAAAACAAAACAAAACCCAGAAAGCCTAAATGTATTCTTTCCTTAGTAAAATAGACTGTTACTTTCTATCTTAAAAATGAAGTCATAAATTCTTCACAGAAAAATATGACCCAACTCTGTACTTTCTTTAAAAAGCATAAGTTATACTAAAACAGGTGCACATGAAGTGGCCCAAGGTTAAATGAAAATGTGTGGCTCTCAGGAGCCATGTGGCAAGTCTTCCAAGGGAAGCAATGCACTGCTCGGCTCAGCAGAAATCTATGTGAGGTCATTTTTCTTCTTTAACATAAAAGAAAAGGTCCTCTGAGGTTGATATATGCATCCGGTCATACATGCATCTAGAGTCAAAGGAGAGCAAAAATATTGTGCTTCTTAAAGATAATATGTTTTATATATTGTATTATATATATTATATATAATATAAAATATGTTTGGTGGACACGTTTTTCATTTTCAGAAACTAGAGATAAAAGAACTATATGGGCGATGCACATCAGATAAAAAAACTGTTGTTAAGAAGAAAGCAAGTTTCAGAGTTGGGGATTTAGAATAAAAAACCCTTAAGTTCAAGTGTCGAGATGCTCGCTTTTTTTTAAACATTTTTTTACAAAATTATTTAATAAAGTAATAATGCATCATGGCATTCTTGTAATAGTGTGATGAGGTAATGCATGTAAAAACACACAAGTCACGCTAGCTATCCAATAATCCTCCTTTCTTTAAAGAACAGTGCACTTTGTCATAATTAATCACTCAATTACCCATGAAATTTTTATAAGAAACAATTATTTTTTCAGATGAAACAATTGAGAAATGAAGGGTGCAGGCTTGACTTAGCAATAGGTTAAGCTAATGAAAATTAAGAAATTAGGCACTGTTTCTATGCCTTTCTCAAATAACGCAGGAAGGTTTTATTTAACAATGTCATTAAACATTCTTCATCCACTTAATGGATATTTCTTGATTATAAGGATTGACATTTTGTTCGTCTTTGAGGATATATGTCTTCTTTAAAACAGTAAAAGTAGATCACTTTCTTCAGGGCTCCCACGTGAGAGTGGGGATAACAGACACATGGGAGAACTTTGTGTAGTGCAAGTGGCAAGGTGCAAGACAAGTGAGATTAATGGGATAGCTGTGGAAGAGGTAAAACAAGGCAGCAGAAATTGGGATTTGAGGTCCTAGACTAGTCATAGACTCATAGTGTTTAGATTTAGAATAAGCTACTGAAAGGGAGATGATATTGTTCATTCCGATAGACAGCAAAGAAGGACTGGATTTTGGAGAATACGATGTACACTTTCTTCCTGTACATTTCGAGCCTCTAGGTCATTCTTGGAAAGAAATCGTCAGTCAATAGACATTTGGCTTTGCTGCATGGAGGAGAAATGAGAATTTGATATAACGATTTGGGCCTCTATCACAAAGGTGAGAGTTGAACTATAGAAATATAAGAAAAATGTAGAAAAAGAAAAGGACCAATGAGGAAATATTGGGTTCTCACCATACAGCCCCAGGAACAAGTAGGATACTATAAAAATAGCAAATGATCAATGTATTTTTCTTAACCAATAAGTAAGAGTCAGGACTACCTAATGTTGCTACTGCTACTACTATTGCTATTACAACTATTAGTCTTGCTAATCCTACAGCTACAGCTACTGTTATTACTACCACCATGTTCAGGTCAATTTTTTCAAGTATTAATTTAGTTTTTTTCTGCATTTTTCCTTTTCCCTCTTTTCCACTCCCCCGGCTCCAACCGGAAGTGGAGGGTCGTTTTCCCTCCCTAAGCCTGTATCTTCGAGGGAGAAAAGAACCAATTTCAGGGAAGACCTAAGATAATTCTTCAGACGTGACTTCTGGACAATTTTCCCTTTCAAAAAACTAAATATGACCAGGACTGGGGGAAAAAAGGTGGGACTGTGCAGCCACTAGTGATCTCTAGTCACTGGAGGGTGACAATATTCACAAAAAGGATTTGATATTTGATGTATACAATAAAAATGATTATTCCAGTATCTAGGGAAACTTGAATATGAATGGTAGCGCATGGGGTTCCTGTGCCCATAACCAAGGGGAAGTGAGCTAAACCAAGAAGGCAGCTTGGCTTAGGGTGTCAGGCCATGGACTACGGAGCTGACTTCCAGGGTTTGAATGCTAGCGTTGCTAGTGACAATCTCTGTGATCTTGGGCAAGTTATTTGATCTCTCTGCACCTCTATTCTTTCATCTTTAAAATATAAATAATGACAGATGGAAGTATTTTAAGAATTAAATGAGTTAACCTTACTTGGAAACATGGGAGCTGATGTTTTTTATACATTCCCTCGTTTTTCCCCAGAAGAGCCCCATGAGATTCCCATTTTGCTCATCAAGACATAGGCTTAGCGACATAGTGTAATTTGCTCAAACTTATTCAGTTAATAGTCAAGAGACAAGTCCAGCATTTGAAACTAGCAGCATATTTAAAGAGCAAATATAGAAAAATCACACCAACAAATATTGACTATTGACTTCCCAGAAGTATATCAGAAAAACTTGTTGATAAAACAAAGGTAAGTTTATTAGATTTACGGAGAAAGGTAAAACTCCACCTTAACGAGCCGTACTTCACGGGCACTATATTTATGGGGATGTAGATCCTAGGCTGTATAATTTTTAAGGTGGATCCTGACAAATAGGGAAGCGATTGGGACTAGATAGACAGAGTTTATGACCTTAGATCTTTGGGTTGGTGAGCACAGTGAGGGAATGTCATGAAAGAATCAATGAACGAGCCATTAATTATGATAAGTGAGCTGTTAGTTGGTCCACAATCTCATCCTCTGGGAGCAGGTATTTCTTGGAACAAGTAGTTGGGATATTTTTGCTCGATCTCAGCATTCTTTAACGCAGAAACGAGGAATTATGTTGGCTTCAGTTCTCAGAAGGAAGAAGCAACATAAATGGAGGAGGCCAGCTAAAAGAGTGTCACTAAAAATCATCTGGCAAGACCTATATGGATTTATAAATGTCCAGCAAGAAAATACTCAGATGTTTGGACATAAAAATAAAGGCCTTGTAGCATAGTTCTTCTTTTATTCTAAGAGTTTCTAGGGGCACAGGATATAAAAATGATTTGAGTTTTGCTTTAATACGAGTCCAACTTGAATTGAAACATATAAAAATGAGTGACTTACAGAAATCTTTAATAGCAGAATTCTGAAAGCCAGTGTAATGCTAACTTCTAAACTCGTAGTATGCTATATAAACAACCCCCTTGTGACTTGTTAATCTTCGAGGTAGCACAAGATTGGTTCTTTGACCACCTGCATCGGCGTAACTGGAGTTACATAGTAAAAAAATTCAAGTTCTTTTTCAAACATTCTGAATTGGAATCATAGGAGATACATTTGGAAACTGGAAACTGTATTTTTAACTAGTTGAATCTTATACTGAATGAAAATTTTAAGTTTAAAAATTGCTGCTCTGAGAACTCTCGAAGCTCCAAATTTGTGTTTCTTGTTCAGTAGTTTACCTCTTGAATCCAGGTCAAAAGTTTCAATGGTGAGCAGTTTACTACCTCAGGAGGCCACCAGTGAAATTTGGAGGCATCTCTAATTGTTTCATTTATTAAGCCAAAAATTCTGTTCTTATAATTTATATTCATTCCAAGCAGTTGAAAGTGAAAATTACAATAATGGTGGCAGATAGAGCACTAACTCCCATAAGGACGCTGTGACATTTTGTGCTCAAGATGTTTAATCTACGTATTATTGATGCTAAAGTATCATTTTGGAGTATATTAATACATACATGTATATATTTAAAATAAAGCCATCGAATGATAAGAACAAAAGTATGAATCATTTCTAAAAGTCAGGTGGAATTTAGAGTCACCCATATAGTGTGAGAGGAAAGGAACTTGCTCTTAATACAATAAGAGCAGCTAATGTTTAGTGAATGCTTTCTTTTTGAAATTAACTTAGTAATGTAAGTTTTTTAAAACCTATAGTAAATATTATACTGTTTAAGAGATTTATCCGAAGTAAATATACGATATTTAATACTTGATGTCAATAAGAAATTTCCTATATCCTAGAAGACTTCTGGATTATTTTTGAAGACAAATATTTTCACCTCTAGAATTTGAAAGGATGTACATGGAGACGATTATTAACATGATATCAGTGACATGTTTTGGGTATCTCAAAGGAAATTTTCGACTTATAAAATACCATGATATGTCATTATTATCACTATTGGTGGTTTATTTTTATAACATTTAAATGCTTATGTTCAAAATATTGTAAAATTAGATGAACTTAAAATACACTGAATATATTTATTTAAGGGAAAATGAATTCTTAGGATAATAACTTTATTCACATATTATTTACTTATATATATCAATTTCCTATTTTGTTCATCTTCATTTAATAACTATCCTTCAGTCTGCTAGAAGTTGTTAATTACCATTTCATTGTTGCCCTTATATTAGAATGGGATTAAATCCAGTATTGTACCTAATACATAAATTTATATTATTCATTATATTTGTAAAATTTAATATTGATGAAATCAGAAAAAATACTTATCGTTGATATTCAATTTAATGAGCTGTTTATCCATACACAACTCAGAATTATGTGCTTTTTCACTAGGGACAATTTCATAGAACAAGTTCTCTCCTCCATCCACCTGGTTAATATCTCTCATCCCAAGGGAGAATAACTTGAAGAATGACCTCCATTATCTGAAATGTCACCCACTCTGAAAGTCGTGTGCTTCCCACCTTCTATAGCTGTGACTCTTGACCCACCACAGCTGTTAGAGGCCTCGAGACTATTTTGTAAATTCAGGTTTGAATGTTTATAAATGAGATAAGAAATAAAAATATTCTATGACAGCATAATCTTTGGAACTATAGTAGGATGACCATTAATCTTAAAATAGGGTTTTTTTCTTCTTTTCTTTCCTGAAAAAATTATCTGACGTATACTATTATATACTATATTAGACAATCAGATTTGTTTATCATTGTAAATGGACAAAAAATTAGGGATTATAAATCAAAATTGAGGACATTACTCTTCTTTATTTCAGAAAACATAGTGTGTAAGTCAGATCACATTTTAGATTATGGTATTATAGTCGATCTTATCATTGTCTCTGATTGAGGATAGGTAACATGCTGATACAATCATTAAAGGAGATAATTGCAAAAACTAACCAAAGTAAAAAAATTACACTACATTTCCTGGGGACTCTAGGCTTTTGAGAGTTTATTATGATTATTAAACTGCTAAGTATCAGAGCCATGACTAACCTGAGTTTTATAAATTCTTGCATAGCACTTTCTCAAACACATCAAATATAAGTCTTTTTGATACTCTTTTCTCAATCATAATATACCAATCGTTTTGGATGATACAAATATTACCAATTTTCCTTCTAAAAATCACGTCTTTATTTGAGACTCTAAAGCGATATTGTATTTAAAAAGTTAGCACATAATACTCCCAGCAATGTCTGAGACAACATCCCATAATCCAATATATTATCATTTCTTCAGAAAAATGTATGAATAATTAGACTGTATGGAATAAAGGCTAAAATCAGCACCCACTCCCGCTAGTTCGATTTAAGTTCTGTCTCCAGATGAACTTGCCACAACCTTACCAAATTGATACTTTGGGTTTTTAGAAAGTTTCTGGACTCTAATAGTGAGAATAATGGATCACGGTGGAATTCCAACATGAGGCTTGATTTTCCCCGAATAACGAATGGGCCTCCAAGGAGGAATTTTGACACTTGGGGGAGGCTGAATACTTCTTAGGATTCTATAAATAGTTGTACTTATTGGGATGCACCTAAGCACAAGGGAATTCTCTTTAGACGATGTCCTCCATATATCTTAGTCCAACGAATCTGGTTCTTTCCATTAAAGTAAAAAGTTATTTTTAACACAGGGAACATTTGATTTGCCCCTGCATCGCTAGCGACTCTAGCCCAGAGAAGCAAAGTTCATTATTACAGTACAGACTGAAAGGAAGCTTGGAAAGTTCAAGTAAATTAGACGTGTTTCTATTGATTAGAACACTGCTGAGAGGAGGGAGGGACAGATACAAGCCAGAAAGTTGGAATTATCTCTAAGAGGACTCAGCCCTTTGGAGAAAGCAGTGGATAAATTACAAGTTGCATTTTAATAACATTCAAGCACAAAGATGTGAATGTACTACATATATGTGCTAAAAGAAAATGTAATGTTAGTGTTATTTATATATTTCTACTATTTAGAAATACTTAGTGGATTTTTTAAGGTAAATTGCAAGAAATACCTTACAGTTGCCATAGTAGCAGAGGCAGTATGTTTTGAATGCAGTGACCTGGACCTTGTTTTGAAAAAGAAAGAAAACATGTGCTCCTGGATATGCCTTGCTGACAGGGAAGACTTTCTGTGATAATGCAAATACGGTAGCCACTAACCACATGTTCGTATTGAGCTTTTGAAATGTGGCTCATTTTTGGAACTGAAGAACTGACTTTTTAATTTGATTTCATTTCAAAGTAAAAATCAAATCAAAATATTTTAGGGATTTTTTTTAATGTTTTATGGGTCCTTATATTGCCAATCTGTGTTTCTTTGTTATTTCTCTTGATTTTTTCCTTTAATGTTGGGATTCATTTTAACACATTGAATTATTAGATCATTAGATCACTGTTAGATCATTTCTAAAATTGTGTAAAATTGCATTGTCATAAAAAAATAATAATTTCAATTTATTTAAACTTAAGTGTAATAGACAGTAGCTACTCTATTTGAAAGTGTAGCATAGAATTTAACATATATTAAAACTGAGTTTTTCTCTACAATTTTAAGGTTATAAAGATTGTAGAAAATAGATATATTGGTTTGAATAGACCTACTTAAAAAATAATAACTCTAATTAATTGTCTGCTGTATATTAGAACTGGTAAAAATATTGTTCTAGGGTGCAATCACAATATGTAATTTATGTTATACTAAATTACGAAGGGGGTGACGCCCAGTGCAAATATAATTCTTAGTTACACAAGTCTAAGGTAAGTCTGTGTTCCTCAAATTTGAGAATGCTAAGACCAGACGAAGAACTTGCTACAGCACAGAGATTCTTTTTTTTATTTTTTTTTTATTTCAGGGTATTATGAGGGTACAAACATTGTGGTTACACTTTATGTCTTTGCCTCACCCAAGTGCAGGTTAAAGGCATGCCCTTCCCCCCTGCAATGCTCCCGTGTCCTTTAGTTGTGGGTTTACCCCACACCACATCCCCCTAATCCCTGGAGAGTATTTCTGCCATGTGATCACCCTAGTGTTGATCAGTTAGTACCAATTTGATGGCGAGTACAAGTGGAGCCTGTTCTTCTGCTCTTGTGGTGCCTCAGTTTGGATAATGGGCTTAAGTTTAATCCAGGAAAGTATAAGAGGTTCTAGATCTCTGTCGTTTCTTATGATTAATATTCCATTGTATACATATACCAAATTTTAATAATCCACTCATGGATTGATGGGCATCCACTCATGGATTGACGGGCACTTGGGTTGTTTCCACATCCTTGCAATAGTGAATTAGCACAGACATTCTTATCTGGTAGGACTGGGGTGGGACCCAAGCATTTGCGTTTCTAAGAATCTCCAAGTGATGGGGCTGGACCACGATTTGAATAACACTTAGTGGTTACTTAGTGCAATTTTCCTCAAAGTGTAGGCCCTGGACCAGCACCTTCCCCATCCAAATTACTTGGGAACTTGTCAGAAATGCAAATTATTGGGTTTTACTGCAGATATATTTAATCAGAAACTCTAGAAATGGGCATACTGTTTTTACAAGCCCTCCAGATGAATCTGATACATTGTAAAGTTTGAGAGCCACCCTGACAGTAGATCCAGTCCTAAGAAGCTGGAAAACATGTGACTAATTATATAATAATACTAATGTAGTCAGGAAAGATAGAGTTCTATTTCTTACATCAATTCTAATAAAAATCAATCCAGTGCCTTATGTTGATTTAATAAACTATAATTTGTATTAGCCAAATGCAGAAATAACAAATGTTAATAAAAAATTATGTTGTCCTGAGGAGATTTTCAGATTTTTTTCAATTTTGTAAAATGGCTAAAATATGAAATCTCTACTATAAACTATGAACAAAATAATTTTAATATGTGTTGCTTTATGATGTGTTAACATAAAGATGGTGGTCTTCAGGGTATTTTCCAGGGGATTTCAAAAGAATTAACTGAGTTCTATCTTCCTCCTGCATCGTTAAAATTGTAACATTTGCATCTAAAAAATGTATAATATAAATCTCAGAAAGATATACTTTACAGTGGAGACAGGATGATTCTCTCTATCCTATATCCTGTTTCAGAGAACTTATGGTGTAATAAAAAAAGATGTTTGGGCTTTGTTACTGCCACAGAACTCTTAAAAGACTTGGAATTTTCTCAATGATAATGGTGGTAAGAGTCTTTTTTGTTCTAATGAGACAAATATTGGCAGGTCCTTACAGAGTTTCAGGATGGGGTCATTAGAAAGGGTTACTGGAAAGAATAAACCTTGATTAGAAGCTCCCACTTTCAGCCTCCCACCCCAAAATCCCTGGGGAGTGTTGAGGGGGTGGAGAATGAGTTAATCACCAATGCCCACAACCATGCCGCCATAATGAAACCATCAACATCAATCCTAATCAACAGGGTCTGGGGAGCTCCTGAGTTGGTGAGCACATTCACGTGCTGGGGGATCGTGCACTTCGACTTCACGGGAACATAGGTCCTGAGCACGGGGCTCTTCCAGACCCTGCCTTATGTACCCTTCCTCTGAGTGTTCATTTATATGCTTTATAACAAACTGTAATAGTAAGTATAGGATTTGCATAAGTTCTGTGAGCCATTCTAGCAAATTTTCTAACCTGAGTGGTGAGTTGTGGGAACTTTGAAGACTGTAGACAAGTCGGGCAAAGGTGTGGGTAAACTGAGGGCTGACACTTTCGAGTAGTGTCTGAAGTGAGGGCAATCTGATGGGACTGAGCCCTTAAATGCGTGAGGTCCGATGCTAATTCTGGGTGGTTAGTGTAGAATGGAATTGCATTGTAGGACATCCAGGTGGTGCCAGAGAATCAGAGAATTGGTTTGTGTGAGGAAAATACCTCTCAGAATTGTTAAGCGAAAAGAAACCAGTGCGTAATGATTTGGTCAATTATTAGTCTACTTATATTGCCAAAAAAAAAATGAGAAAATTAGATTAACCATTAGGAAAGCTTGCTCTGGAGACAAGGCCAAGGGTGTGGCTGGGCAATTTTTTTGCTGAAAAAATTAGACATGTACTCATAGATACAGTCCATCATTTCAGTGGAAGTCAGGACTAAGTTGTTTTCTAGGAGGAATTGGAAGACCCTCTTGACTAGTGGCATGAATCTCCATGATTTTTAAGAAGTTATATCATCAGAAACATGGTGTGCTAGTCCATTTTGTGTCGCTATAAAGGAAATACCTGAGGGTAATTAATAAAGAAAGCAATTTGTTTGGACCAGAGTTCTGCAGACTGTCCAAGCGTGGTGCCAGCATCTGCTTCTGGTGAGGGGTCCAGGGAGCTGCCAATCAAGGCAGATGGTGAAGGGGTGTTTCACGTGGAGCAAGAGACAGCCAAGGTAGTGTCAGGCTCCTTTAAACAGCCAGTCTCAGATCAGCTAACAAAGTGAGAGCTCACTCATCATCCTGGGGAGAGCACCAAGCCATGCATGAGGGATCCGCCCCCATGACCAAAACACCTCCCACCAGGCTCCACCTCCAACACTGGGGAATGGAATTTCAACGTGCGATTTGGAAGGGCCAAACACCAAACCATATCACAGGGTTAGTTCGGACTGAAAGAAAGTCGGGGCGAAATGAAGGAAGACGCTCAGGCTTTGGGGATTCTATAGGCAGGAAACAAGCTGATGGAACTACTCACCTGCGAACATGTGCTATCTTTGAAGAAAGAGGAAAAATCACTCCAGCAGCAGAGCCAGAGATCTAGATGATGGAGCCTTAAGTCATGGGGAGCTATTTATAGGCCTTGAAACCTAATGGAATTTCCCCTGCCAAATTTAGAACTTGCTTGGGATTGATCCTCCTTTATTACTTCATGCTCTGCTTTAAAAGTGGGAATGCCTGTGACCTCAATCTTGTCCTCCCGCTGCCTTTTGCAAGTAATTTGTTTCTAGTTTCATAGGTCCACATATGGAGAAAAATTTTGCTTGAGACTGCAGAATCCTACCTGTACCTGATTGGGACGACTTAAATGAGATTTAGGAACTTTGAACTAATGATATTTAGATGAGATTTTGGACTTAGTATTGATGCTTTAATGGGCTGAGTATTTAAAGGAAATTAGGTTGGGGAGAATGTATTTGGAATGTGGGACAGATGCAAATTTTGGGTGGTAGAGGGAAAATTATAGTGAGCTGGATGGTGCCAACTCTCCCCACCCCCCAAAAAATACCTGTCCACATTCTAATCTCTTGAACCTGTGATTATTACCTTATTGGATGAGTAATGTTTGCATGTGTGATCGAGTTAAGGCTCTTGAGAAGAGAAGCTTCTCCTGGATTATATACAGTTGGTCCTTAAATGCAATCACATACGTCTTTATAAAATACAGGGAAATTAGAATGAGAAACACAGGACAAAACATACAGAGAAGAGGAGGCGGCAATATAAGGATGGTCGCAGAGACTGGAGTGAGATGTCTTTTCATAAGTCCAGGAACACCTGGAGCCACAAGAAGCTGCAAAGAACAAGAAACACAGCCTCCCCTCAGGCATTTCAAAGGGAGCACAGTGGTGCCCGTGTTTTGATTTCAGACTTCTCACCCCCAGAACTGAGAGAGAATAAATTTCTGCTGTTGTAAGCCACCCAGTTTGTGGTAATTAACACAAGGAAACTAATAACATTAACTAAATCTCATTTTACCTCTGAAGTTGGCATTTATAGAGAACTGAAGGGAAGATTCAGATATATGCCTTTTACTCTGACCTGATTAGTGCAATTTATACTCCATTTGCAGCTTATCTGGTGGAAATGGATGCCAGGGAAGTGGAGAGGATTTTGTGAACATACTCATGTATTCTCTCTTAAGTCGAGAACAACAGTAGAAATACTGACAATATCACAGGATTTGAATTAATATTTTCATGTTAACAATCTGAAAATTAAGACCTCACATGCTAGCACAAATAACTGCCATGATCTTTTGAAAGCTGAAAGTATTTCTATTTGATTCACAATTTTCAAGTATTTTTTACCACAATTAATAAACCGATCTTAATATCAGAAGTATAATCACTTGCACAGAGGTTCTAAAATTGAATTTGTTAACTGATACTGAGGCAACATGAAACAGTGCATAATTTCTAAGAAGAGCATGTATAAAAGATGAAATTTGTAGGGTGAAGACAATGATTCTCAAATGGGTTCAAAGTGATGGAAGAATAATGGAATTATCTGATTTTTTCCAACTACTCATGGCATTTGGGTGCATTATAGACCCCTTTAGGGGAACATTCTTCACTGCCTTCAAGAAAATTGCTGTAACTGTGAGATTTTTACAAAAGAGATTTTGTAATTTTCCTCAGGTATGTTGCATAGAAAACAAGGATTAGCTAGGGTTTAGTGTTCTAAGTCATCATCATGTATATAAAAATGTATGGTAAAATTATTCATCTTTAGTCCTATTAATATTTGCTATCACACACACACACACACACACAAACACACACACAATTTATATAACATTTGCTATTCCTAGATTTTACAAGGCCAGTATTCAAAAGACTGTGCCTTTTACGTATGTTCTCAGGTATTGACATCAGTTTGGGGGCAGGTATGCTGAAAATTTCAGGAACACTGAAAATTAGTGACTGCTTTGTTGAGAAGGAGGATAGGAGAGTGATAATCAACTTCTCATTTCTGAATTACCTCTTTGAACCTTCTCTTAAGCACCTATTAAATTATAGGAGCAATAAGTCATACTCGTATCATAGAAAATGTTTCATTCTAAAAAGAAAATTTTTATGTACCATCAATCAGTTCTCCTGCCACTTTGCTATTATTTTAAGTATTGAGAAACATAAATAGTGTAGGTTGGAAGAGTTGTTAAGTTTAAATAATTTTTGTGGATTCGTTTTTTTAATTATTTACCATCCATTTTGTATTGTTACTATTTCTGCCTACAAACATTTTTGTGAGCCCAATATGGTATTTTCTGAATATGAATTGTGAGATAGAAGAAGATGATTCCAGGCATGAGTCTATGGATATTTTGACAAATTTGGTAATAAACAATTGCAATCTTCAACGTCATTTTCAGGTAGATGTACCAGAACAACTAAGAAAAAAAAAAAAGCAAGAATTACAGCAACACCAACAAAACCTGTCTTTACCAAGAAAGCTAATTATACATTATTTTTACATGAACTGATAATCCAAGCTGCCCTATCCCATTACACATAATTTGTTTTAAACAATTTCTAAATGAAGCAGTATCTCCAACAAATTTAAAAAGACACTTAGATACAAACCACATTTTCTGAACAAATGAATGTACTAAAAATGGTTATTGGAATTTCAAACAAGCTCAGTAAAGGCTTTGTTAGAAAAAATAATTGTATTCAATAAAAAGACTTAAGAATTTAGTTATTTAGTAGCAGGGATTATTTTCCAAAAAAGGAAAAGTCAAACAGTTGGTGAGAACATAATGATGCCAGCTGTTAAAATTGTAGTGATAAAATGATAGGTCAAAATGCAGCTCTATAAGTTGAAGAATCCACACTCTAATAGTATGACATGTTGAAATATTAAAGACATATCACCTGAAGCTTAAGAGATTTGAGGGCAATAAATGGAAAAACAACAGTTTCTCCATTCAGGTTGATGAGTTAACAGATTTCACCATTAAATGTCAAGCTCTAGCATTTGTAAAAGTTGTAAATGTTGGCGAAATTCATGAACAATGTATTTCTGCTGCAAAAGTACTGTCTAAAACAAGAAAATGTCAACATATATTTATTGTTTTGTCTTCATATGTAGAAAATTCTGTCCGGATGGAACTGTGTTGGCTTCTTTATTGATGTTATCCCATCAGTGGTTGGCTCCATGAGAGGCTGTCCCTATTGTTATAAAATAAAATGTTGACATTGTCATAATAAACTGCTTTATTTACAAAAAAGTGCTGGTTGGTGTCAAAAATACTTGAAGAGGAAATTAAAACTAAAAAGTCTGTATGATGGTACAAAATGATTGACTTTATTGAATAATCAGTTTTTATGAATAATCAGTTTACTTTAGAATGTTTAAAAAATATATGAAAACCTGGACAAAAAACGTATACATCTTTTAATACATACAGAAATCTGGATTTATGGTAGATGGAGAGCTCTCAGCAAAATGTTTTGAGTTGAAAGGTGAATTTCAATTGTACGTCTAAGGAACTATTAATCCAAATTTTGTTGCATGCTTTGAAAATGATGAAAGATCTAATATTCAGGTAATTGGAGTCTTAGAATTGAAGAAAGAATGGGACATCTCAAAACAGAGAGGGGAAAAAATTAAGCAAATTAAGAATTGAATTCAGGCACATAAAAAAGAAATCATGACAAAGTTGATTTATTCTACAAACTCAAAGGAGGCTCAGCATTTAAAAATGAATCAATGTAATTCTTTACACTAACAAGGTATGGGAGAAAAATCATATGATTGTACTAATAGATGCAAAAATATTTGGTAAAATACACCAACTATCCACAATTTTAAAAATAATTAGTGGGCTAGAAATAGAAGAGAACGTAATATGATAAGGGTATCTACCAAAAATATTACAGCAAACATCCTGTGTAATAGTGATACATTGTAAAATTTCCCTGTGAAACTAGGAGTGAGATAGAGAAAATTTCTAACACCACTTCTAGTCAATATTTCATTGGAGGGAGTTTAGTGATTAAAGAATAAGACATAGAAGGCATAGGTTTCAGAAGGAAAAAATAGCCACATCATTATTCATAATTTTATATTGTTCATAGAAAATGCAAAAGAATATTAGAAAAAGACAATTAGAGTGAATATATGAGTTTAGAAAGGTCAATGGATTAAATGTTGACATATAAAAATCAGTTGCATTTTTTACTTACAAACAATAACTAAGAAATGCAATTTTGAAAAGATATTATTTATCAAAAAAAAACCAAGAAACTTGCTTAAGACTTCTACACCAAGAAAAAATATTAATGAGATAAAATGAAGGAAAACTAATAAATGAAGATGACTCTATATTCTAAACTTGTCACTTCTGAAATAAAACTGTCGATTTAATACAATCTCAATAAAAATCTCTGCAGTGTGTAAATCAATGAGCTTTGTTCAACTCATGTAGAAAAGAGAGAGCCAAGAATGAAGCCAAGTTTTAGGAAAAGAATATTGTTAGAGGATATAATTAGCATTAAGACTTTCAGAAAATTGTCACTTGTTAAAACAGTTGTATTTACTCAAGGGTAAACGAATGGACAAATGGAACAGAATAAATAGTATATAAACTGACCTGACTTAAGAGAAAGATGCCTCTGCAATATAGTAGAGAAAGATGCTTTCAATAAATGATGCTGGGTAATTATGTATCTGCGTAGGAAAACAATAAACCCATCTACCTCACACCAAATACAAAATCAATTCCAGGTGGAATTAGATCCATTTAAATAATAAAATAATACTTTTAGGATAAAAGATATAATATCTTTATGACTTTTGGGTAGGCAAAGAATTTTTAAATTAGCTATAAGCAGCAATAATCATAATGAAAAAGATTGATAATTGAACTCCATTAATATTAGAAAATTTGGTTCATCAAACGAAACCATTAGGAGGGAGAAAGGCAAGTTTCAGAGTGAGAAAATATACATTTATATCCAACAAAGAATAAGAAAAGAAGAAAACTCACGTTTTATAAAATCAATAAGGTTTGAACTGGCCCTTACGAAGGATGGTAACTAAATGACCGATAAACCTATGTAAAGGATTTCAACATCAATAGTCATGAGGGAAATTAAAAATAAAGCCACAGTTGAATGCCGCCATACACCCACTACAAAAAGGCAAAACAAACAAGCAAACAAAAAAAATCCCCCCAAAAAAACCAGACGATCCCAACAGTTGGTGATGATATGGCGCAAAGGGAAAGTCTTTCACTGCTGGTTAGAATGTAAATTAGCAAAACTGCTTTAGAAAACACTTTTACAATATTTACTAAAGTTGAGTTTATAAATACTTTACAAGTGATTAAATGTAGATCAAGGCTGCTGCTCATGGTAGTTTTTCCAAAAACTTCAAACGGTGCAAATATCCACCAACAATAGAATGGTAAACTGTAGCTATATGAAACATGATAAATCTCATGGATATGATGGTAGTGAAAGGAGCTAGAGACAAAGTAATATTTGCTACTTGATTTCACTTACATAAAGCTCAATCACAGGCAAAGTAAATTTATGATGACAGAAATCAAAGTAACGATTCCCTTTGAAAGGGGGTAATAACTGGGAGTGAACAAAATGGCGATGTCTGGGATGTTGGTAATATTCTGTGTCTTCATCTGGATGTGGCTATATGAATATGTTATCACTGAGCTGTACAAATTATAATCTGTGTACTTCTCTGTATGTGTGCTATATGTCAATGAGGGTTTAAAGGATTAAATAAAGATTAAAATAAATTATAAGACTCTAAGGGGAGAAGGGAATGAAATTGTTTTGTATGTCTAAATTTGATTTTGATTGATTATATTTTATGTACATATTGGATGCTAAAACATACTCTGTTTTGGACAAAGAAAAAGAACCACCCAAAATTATTTCAAAATAAGGACATTGTTTTGCAAATAATTACAAACTCATTTTTTATAAAATACATGTATTTCACACATGCTAAATTAATCATTCTTAGGTTATGAAATGACTTTGTAATAAATTTTACCTGGGTGCCAATTTGGGAGACAGGAAATCTGACGTTTACAGCGATTAGAACCAGGAAAATGAGCATTAGGTTATCAACAGTGATGATGGACATTTCTGCCTTCTTTTTCAAGAATCAGGGATTTATAGGAGAAATATATCAGGTTTACTGCTGAGCAAAAATATAGTTATGTTTTACCCTCAGATTATGTAAAATCAAGGAATATAAAACAAAATTTTATCGGATTACCGTTATTATGCATATTTGTCATTTTTTAAAGTAACCCAAGGTTGTTGAGTTTATGCGTAGAGGTACTGGCTAACCTCAGCTGTTGTATCTTCCAGTAATTGAAGACTGTGAATCAGTTAGTTTCATAAGGTAGTTAAATTGTTAATATCCCTTTTTCCCAAGCAAAACGTTCTTATGCTCTTGTACTTGGTAGAGGTAGATAATTAATTTCAATTTCTCTAAACAATGTGTCTTTTCCTTCATCCCTTAATTTTTTTGACCTGGGAGCAAATTTACCATTAATTAAAAAGAATGTATAAACACTGACATAGGGCAAGCAATGGGTCAAGGCTACTGTAAGATGCATATATTATAGTTGGGCTGTTTCTATTCAGAAGCAATTTAGTCATTTTGACTAAACAGCTTTACTTAATGGATGACTTAGTAGTCAAAACGATTAACTGAATATGCATGGTTTAATTGTCTTAAAACTCAAATGCCAGAGAAGTTAAATAAATGAAAAGAGATGAATGAAAGTAATAAGTAATAGGGAGTGGCGAGGACCATGGAAAACCAAACAGATAATCTACATGAAGTGTCATTCATTATTTAGGTACAGCAGATTGTAACTCTGCAAGCATGCAAGCAAATTGTTCCCAAATTTTCCAGTTTCCAGAGAAGCTAATAATACAGATTTTTGTTTGAACCAAAAATCTCTCTTTGAGAGAAAATTAGGTGAGCAAAATAAATCATATCTCTATTTTATAGATATATTTGAGAAACTCTATGCTTCTAAGGGGCCACCTCTGTTTTTCAGAAATGAGAGCAGTATTCAAATGTTGACTTTAATTCAAGGTGTGTATATATTTATAATCCTAAGACATAAGACATCGTTGTGAGCTCACTTACATGAGCTTACATCCTGGTGGACAAAGATTATTGAAAAAAAAAAAAAAACTACACTTGGTAGGAGACTAATTTTCTCCTTAAAACATGAATGCAGAACTCTTAATACTGTTGTGCAATGTTGACTTGCCTGGGAAGTAAGTAAAGATTGTCACCCAGGTCATTACCAGTGATGAAATACCTTCTCTCTACCTCATATTCCACCAGTGGTATCTTCTGGGGTTTTCAAAAACACCCTCTTAAAATGCCCTAATAGCAAATACAGTGAATCTATAATGGCTAAATGTGAGTTGTGCTTTGGGAATGTTAAGAGGCTCTTTGTGTATGTGAACTTTATTTTAAGCATTGTCTTTTCCTTAAAAGTACTCAAATTTTTCCCTTTTTTTTCCATGAAATATCTGTATTTGTTTGCATATACAAATATTTTTTAGAAAATATTGTAATTACTGTCCCAGGAAGATGTGCCAATTTATTCTGTGGCTTCCAAGGGAAGAGATCTGCTATCTGAGAAGCACCTAACCTTTATGGTGGATTGGAATATTCCATAGGTGACTCCCAAGTTCTGATCCCATAGATTGGCTGAGGCCAGTATGAATCGTACAATGTGTTTAACATTTTCTAGCTCCTATCTACATTTTCATCTTGTATTTCGAGCTCTGAATAGAACCAGGCAACTTATCATCGAAAATATATTATTTCCAGAAATTGGTTACACACGGAACAACACAACTCTGCGACTTAATAAATGAAGCATGTTTTTATTTGCTACATTGTCATATTTGTTAGAGCCAGTGGTGGTATATATGCCAGAATTACCTCATATAAATAAATAAGAGGCTCAAATTATGCACTTTTATAAGTTCTTGAATACTTCATAGGAAGAAAGGAGAAATAAATATGAGCAATGTTGGCTTTTTAAAAAAAGTCAGGCTCTAGCAACTATTTCAAAAGGATAGCAGCCTTACCTTTTATTTATTTCAATCCCCTTAGCTATTCTGAATTATTTAAATGATATATATTTATACTGTATAGAATCCATTTGTGTGTTTATCCGGGGGCAAATTATACAACAATGCATTTCACATAGAAGTCTGTTTTTGATGTTCTATTTTTCACACTAAAATTCTTGAAGCAGCGTGGGTCAATGGGCTGAAACTTGTGCCAGTCCTTTTTTATGGCAACATAAAATTTGGAATCTTCCTCTCGAGTAGGCAGAAAGCAAATAATCTATTATTACAGCATGCACAAAAATGTTGCTTTTTCCTATGACACTTGTATTCCTATTTCTAACGCATATCATTACTCTTATTAGTTCATGACAAAATAACATCTAATTGTGTGTGTACATGTGTGTGTATGTACACACGCATATGCATGTTTGTACATTCTGTATGGCATAAATTTTTAGGTTGGGGGACATAAAATGGTAAATAATAGTGATTAAGAGAAATATTAATAGTCCCACAATTAAAGTAGTTAGCTTGAATCCCAGCTGTAACCCTTACTAACTAAGTGACTTCGAAGATGTTATTTAAGCCCTTCAAGCCTTAGTTTCCTCATATAAAAGTGACAAAAATGAAAATTTCTATTCCATGGGTTTATTGCCAGAATTAAAGCAGGCAACCCCATGCAAAATACTACGTGCTTTTTACTTGTTAACTCCTATTATCATTCAATACATACTTGAATATGGGCAATTAGCTTTATTAGGCTATTTCCTTATAATCTCATAGTCAACCATCAGCTCTGAAATTTACTGTTATCTCAGGCAAGTTACTTAACCTCTCTGAGCCTCAGTTACTCATCTGTAAAATAGTGATAATAATATTACCTGTCTCATTCTGGTGTCTTGAAGATAAAGAAGATGAAACCTGTTAAGTGGTTGAACTGGGTAGCACAGCATAAGTTCTCAATAAATATTTGTTAATATTATAATTATTGGCTTTCATACTAATATTACATTTTAATTCAATGGATTATGATTCAATGTTTTAATTAATTTCTCATGTTCTATCTTCTATGCTCCTTTCCAGTTACAAAAAAATCTCTAATATAAAACTTAATTTTCTATACATTATACATGCATCACATTTTTTTTTCCTTCAATCTGTAACTAAATTTCCTTTGGATGCTAATAGATATGAAATGCATATTATTTTCTTTATTTTCTACCTGAAGGCAAAAAGAAAAAAAATCACCTTTTGTATCATTTGGTAGGGTCGTTACTTCCCTTCTGCTGTCTTCCACGAGGGCCATACTATATAGTAGAGATACATGAGTCAAAATTCACAGAAGACCATGGTTCTTAGCAAGGGCTAATAAAACGTAAATCCCAAGCAGACCATTTGATAGTTACCGCACTTGTCAAACCAAACTGTCTATTGCTTGAGTGGAATGACTTAGTGGAAAGCCCTGGAAGCAGAACCCTGCGCTTGCCTAACCCTCCTGGACTCATGAACCCTCTAACGGCAGAGCATTCCACTGCCTGAACAACGTCATTGCATAGCACCAACAAGCACACCCCGGAGACTCCAAGGACAATCTGGACATGGGTACAAGAAAATGAGTCAGTGCCTAGTGGTACAGAGGTTACTCTTAGTACACAACAAATCTAATCATACCTATCTATCTTAATAACGAATTTATCTTCAAGTGATAGTACCAAAACTCATTTAATAGGTATTGTTTTCATCTTTAAATCTCAGGGTTTTATTATTTTTGTAT
>RJWJ010013236.1:0-40298 GCA_004363605.1 Indri indri
ATCTTGGTATCCCCACAATAGCTGACAAGGTGGTTGGGGACACAGAGAGATTTTGTAATCTTAGAAGATTTAATCTGCATCTAGACAATCTGGTTTTCTAACTGCTATTCATAATAACAATTTATCCTCTATACATTATTTATGTTATTTTAAAAATTTATTCCATTATCTATTCCTATTGATTTGGCTAGAAAATTTAGAATATGCTAAAAATATTGTGCCAATAAGAGCCACTGATGGTGTCTTATTCTTGATTTTGGTATTAATGATTTTAGTGTTTTCAATCCTATGCATCTCTGGTTTCCTAGTCCCATTTTTCTTTACTTTTGTGATACATATAATTAAATTTTGGTAAAATTTTTCTTTACCATATTTGGATATTTTTCTTATAGTCCAATTTTACTTAAAATTTTCTTTGAAATATTTGCTGAATTTTATCAAATATTTTTTGAGCACTTAACTGTGTTTATAATGTAAGTCTTTGATTAATTCATGTTAATAACATGTTTGGAATAAAAATATTTTTATGAAAAATGCACATTACTTGTATATTTAGATCAAGTAAACCTTAGTTGACCATAGTGAATTATTTTGTTTAAATACTGTTGACTTAAATTTGCTTTTATTTTACTCATTTTTTTTTTTATTTAAACACATAACTATTTTTGTTGTTGCTGTGATTGCCTTTGGGGTCTTTCTTCTTCATAAATTCTTTGCCTAGGCCAATGTCTGTAAGAGTTCTTCCAACATTTTCTTCTAGAATTCTTATAGTTTCATGCCTTAGGTTTAAGTCTGTTATACACCATGAGTTGATTTTTGTGAGAGGTGAAAGGTGTGGATGCTGTTTCAGTCTTCTACATGTGGCTATCCAATTTCCAAGCACCGTTTCTTGAATAAAGATTCTTTGCTGCAGTGTATGTTTTTGCCTGCTTTGTCAAAGATCAGATGGCTATATGAGGATGGTTTTACATCTGGGTACTCAGTAATATGGAGATACCTCAAAGAGTTACAAGTAGAACTACCATTTGATCCAGCAATCCCATTACTGGGCATCTACCCAAAGGAAAAAAAGACATTCTATAAAAAAGACATCTGCACTAGAATGTTTATAGCAGCATAATTCACAACTGCAAAGATCTGTAAACAACCCGAGTGCCCATCAATACATCAGTGGATTAATAACGTGTGGTATGTGTATACCATGGAGTTCTACTCAGCCACAAAAAACAATAGTGATCTAGCACCTCTTGTATTATCCTGGATAGAGCTGGAGCCCATTCTACTAAGTGAAGTATCATAAGAATGGAAAAACAAGCACCGCATGTACTCACCATCAAATTGGTATTAACTGATCAACACTTATGTGCACATATAGTAGTAACATTCACTGGGTGGTGGGCAGGTGGGAGGGAGGAGGAGAGGATGGGTGTATTAATGGTGTGCATCATCTGGGGGGATGGACAGGCTTGAAGCTCTGACTTAAGTGGGGCAAAGGCAATGTATGTAACCTAAACATTTGTACCCCTGTAATATGCTGAAATGAAAAAAATGTAAATAAATAAAAAAGTAATGGAATAAAAATAACTAAAATATCACATGAAATAAGTAGAAAAGATTCCAAAACTTCAGATAGAATGAAAAGGAACAGATAATATGGGGGTGGAGAGAGAGGGAGAGAGAGAGGGAAAGAGAAAAAGAAAGAAAGAAAGGAAGGGAGGAAGGAAGGAAGAGTTAGGAAAGAATCATAACAGTGAGAAATATGATCCCATTATTCATGATATATTTAACTACTTGCTCAATCTTAGAATACACACAAAAAACATTTCAGAAATTGTAACCTAAATTCTGTAAAAAGAAACCTACTAAGAAGACTCTAATATTTGTTTAAAAATATGTTTTTAGCTTGAGGACATATAGTCCAAATACAGTGCTCAAGTGTTAGCTGAGTTAGTTCTGTTTTATTCTTCAGGCTGGTTATGTTATTTATTTGAATTCTGTTTGGTCCATTTGTTTCTGCTTGAGTTTCATTTACAGTAGCTTCACCATAATTATTGATTGTTTTTGTTCTTTCTCTTTCTCTTATATGTGAAATAGTAACATAGTTTCAATAATCAGAACCATACTGTAATGTACACTCAGAGAGCTAATGAAACATTACCTCCTTTATTCCTTATATTATTTTCACTATGTTCCTGTCCACCTCCCCATAGGTAACCAATCCTATGTATCTTTGCTTTACTACTCCCATGTTTCTTTTTAGAGGACTCACTGGTATATTTTCTTATCTCCTTCCTTTTTTTAACAGAACATAAAGTGTATTATAGATATTCTTCTGTACATTTTTTGTTCACTTAAAAATATGCCCTGCAATCGTGCTATATTAGTTCCAAGAAATGTTCCCCATTACTTTTTACAGCTATGTAGTACTCCTTTGTGTCTATATACGTTGTTGATTTAGTCAATCTTCTGTGTTTGAACATTTAGATAATTTCCACTAAAGTTTTAAAATTACAAATATTGCTGAAAATATACATAGATTTATATTTTTTAATATATTAAAAGGTGATATGTGTATTTGTTGGATATAACCAAATATGCAAATTTGCATTCCCTCAGCAATTATGGGAGTGCTTTTTCCACACACTCTCACCCAACAGTGCTGTTAAATCTCCATCAATATCTAGCTAGCTAGTTCTAGCTGGCTATCTAAATTTTGCCAAAAGGATAGATTGGATGTGATCTCTCAGTGTAGTTTACATTTACATTTTCCTTATTATAAGTTAAACAATATTCACGTGTTTAAGGACTTTTAAAATATTTTTTTGAGTTCTCAGTTTATGTCTTTGCTCTTTTATTTCTATCAAATTTTTGGTATTTCTTCCTTAATTTTTATTAGTTAAAAGCGTTTTATTGTTAAAACACGTTGCAAATATTTTCTCCAAGTTTTTCAGTCATATTTTCATGTCTCTATAGTGTGTTTTCACTTTGTGAAGTGTTGTTTTTTCCCTTTTTCTTCCATGTAGTCAAATTTTTCACTAATTTTTTCATGGCATCTGAAATTTTAGTTTGAAAAACTTAGAAATAATTGATCTTCATTCAGGTTATGTAGGAAATATTATTTTGTATAACACGAATTTGGATTTAATTCTATCTTTTTCAAAATGGTGAATGGATTGTTCCAGTACCACTTATTACAAACTCCATCTTTGCTCACAGTTTTGAGATTCTACCAGTATCGGCTGGTTTATTTTGTGCTTGCATATATTTCAATTATGTAATCACTTCTTTGTTCTGTTTTACTGTTCTGTCTGTGTGCACCAATGCACAGTTTTAATTGTAAGTTTTTATACAGTATGTTTAACATCTGATAAGGCTCATTCCTCCCCTGTACCACAGTTTTATTTTTAGTATTTTCCTAGTTATTTTTGCATGTTTATTTTCCATATGATTTCAGTATGAACTTATCTAATTATTTTTCCAAAAACTTGTTAACGTTTTTATTGTGATTACATTAAAATTATAAATGAACTCATGGAGAACTAAGCTGTATTCAGTAAAGTTATGTTACACAAAAGTAAAAGACTTTTTCCCATTTTATCAATTCTACTTTTATACCTTTCAGGTATCTTAAATTTTTCTTTATAGATTTTGCATGTTTCTTATTATATTCATTCCTTAGTATTTTAGAGTCATTATTACTGTTAATATTAATTTTATGTGTTATTATAATATATAATCTGTTATCGTTTGTGTAGATGTCTTAGGTATGCTATTTTAATGTCTCGCTACATTATTGAATTGTTTTATTTTAATTTATTTTTATTACTGAATCTCTAGGGTTTTCTAGTTACAAATCATATTATCAGGAAATATAAATAGTTTTACTGTCTGCTTTCTGATTCTTGTCTCTAAATGATTCGTTTTATCTAATTGCATTGGCAAACCTTCACCAGTAAGTTGAATATTAGTGGGGAGAGTGAAATACCTTTTTTTTTTTTTTTTTACCTTATTGGAAATACTAGTAGTGCTTCTACATTAAGTAAAATATTGGTTTAGGGCCTAAGATTGTATGCAATTCCTTGTATAATGTTAAGAAATTAGACATCAATTACTATCTCCTTGAGTTTTTATTTTCTCTCCCAGGAATGGGTTATAAATTTTGCAAAGGCCTTTCCATCACCTTTGGAGAAAAAAAAATAAATGGTTTTTCTTCTTAGATCCATTAATATGGTGTGCAGAAAGAGTTAAAATGCAGATCTGATTGCTATCTTTTGAAAGATCTGTTTTTTAAGACTGGGATTTGGCTGGTGCTGGGAACTTGGATATGAAGAGCATTACTGTCACCCTAAGGATAAGAATGTCTCACTGTGTTTAAACTGTTTGTACGGTTTGGTTTATGCTGAGATCCTTCTTTCCTTCTAGGAGTCTGGAATTTTGACAGGTGCTAGGCAGAGGGTACCTACATGACCATCCCCTAATAGAAACTCTGCACACTAAGACCCTAACAAGCTTCCCTGGTAGACAACATTTCACTTGGGTTGTCAAAAGTTGTTGCCGAGGGAATTAAATACAGCCTGTGTGACTCCACTGGGAGAAGACTCAGAAACTTTTGTACTTGGTTTCTTCTGGACTTTTCTCCATATGCCTTTTGCCTTGCATCCTCTCCTTGTAATCAGTCACAGATGTGAATAAGATTATTTGCTGAATCCTGTGAGTCCTACTAGCTAATTGATCAAACCAGGGGTAGGTCTTAGAGACCTCGGATTCATATGGTGTTTTATATCAATGGATTTCCTAATATCGTATGAACATCATATTCCTAGGATATGTCCCTCTTGATCACAGTGTATCAGCTTTTTAAAAAAGTATTGTATATACTATTGCTAGTATTTTTAGAATATTTGAATCAATATCAGTAAGTGATATTTGCAAATAATTTTTATTTTAACTGTTTTTATCAGGTTTAGGCATAAATGTTATACTTATTTAACAAAATGTATTAGGTTTTCTTAATTTTTTTAAAAAAATTATAAGCTGAAAAATATGAAAAGCATCGGGACTGTCTGGCCTCTGAAATTTTGATAGAATTCTTCCTTGAAATTATCTGGGCATAGTTATTGACTTGATTGTAATGAAATTTATTACTAAATTTTTCTGTTTCTTATAGGGAAATTAGCTTATTTAGGTTTTGAACTATCATATGGTCAATTTTGGCAAATCATATTTTCCCAGGAAATTATTTTTTAATCTTTTAAATATATTGCAGGAAGATCTTAGGATTTAAAAAAAATGTATTCTATGTCAATGTTTACTTTCCTCTTGTCCTCTCCTGTTTTTATTAATTATGCCTTCTTCTTTCAATCTTGGTTAAGTTAACTAGCAATTGGTCTTTCTTGTGATATTTTACCAAAAAAAGTTCATTTTTGTTTACTAATTATATGTCTGCTGTTTCCCAATCTCTATATTGCTGATTTTTGCTTTTAAATTTATCTTTCCTTTATTTTCCCTTTTGCATTTCACTTTGATTTTTCTTTTTCCATCTTTTTTGACATGGGAGTTCTATGTATTTATGGTTTTAATTTATATTGATAGGATTTAGGGCTATAATAGCTCCTCTGGACACATCCTTGAATGTATTGCAGATATTCAGATATAGAATACCTACAATTGTCTTAATTTTTACAAAAATAATCAATCTTGGATTGTATTTTACCTTTAATCTGAGAGTTTAATAAAAGAAGAAAAAGAAAAATTAGAGAAGTAATAAGAACAGTTTACACACAATTATATTACAAATACTAAATATTCCACTTGAATAGCTGAAACAACTGTGCTATAAACAGCCTTCACTTTTCATTAGAAAATTTCTCAAAAAGGAATATGAAACTATTTGGAAGTTATGGGAAAATCATGCACTTCTTGCTGGAAATAGAGTTTCTTGGCCTTTTTATTTCTACCTGATGGAGGCCAGAGTACATCAATAGTTCACAGGCTATGCTGAGACAAATTAGAAAAGAAACATAAAATAGAAATATTTGTCTATAGTACATTGCCCAAAGATGTGACAAATTGCTCTTTCTAAAAATGATATGGTGTGGTGCAGACAGCTAAGAGCTTGTTAGCAATTCCTACAGGTCCCAAAGGGTTCAAACAGTTCAGAAACAGAACAGAACATGGTTCAGTATATTTTCACAGAATTCAAAAGTTTTTGCAAAACTCATTCAGAAAACCTTCAGGGAAAAGCACACTTTGCTACTTTTTTTTTTTTTGGTAACTTTTTATATTCTTAGATTAATGTCCAAAACCATTTTGAGTTGGCCCCAATGGCCCACAAATCTAGCAGCATTGATGGGAGTCATGCCATTTGATGGCTGGACCTGACTGAAGCCAAGTTAGTGGGTAAGGTCATCTGCCAATTTTAATTACGGAAGGCAGGTTTCTTGAAGTGGTAGTCACTGGGAAGTTTGTTTTGCCTATTTTTGACTTTTTCTAGGAAAAATTGTCTTAGTATTTTGTGTCTTCCTATTCTTCCTTTTTGCAATTTGTCTTGTGCAACTATCAAGTATTTTAGTGATGACTCCATCTTTATATTATTTTTATCACTACATTCCTTCCCTCATTATGTACTTACACCATACAGACCATTCCAAAACTTTTCAATTCTCTGTTGATTCCATCTAGTTTCCCCTCAGTAATTGGTTAGTTAATAAGTCTCCCTGGTCAAGGCTTTGCCATCTCTCACTGGAATTATTACAATAGCCTCTTGATTGGCCTTTCTGATTTTTGTCCTTGTCCTTCTACAGTTTATTCTTAACATGAAAACTGATGCAACAAATAAATACATAAATAAATAGATCATGCCCCTCCTTTGCTGAAATGCCTCTAATCCAATGGCTTCTGTTTTCTCTAAGAGTTAAAGGCAAATTACTTCATATGCATTCAATGCCCATGTTCTAGGCTTTTTAAAAAATGTGTCTCTCTGACTTCATCTCCTACCTCTTCTTTCCTTTACAGCATTTCATGCTCCCTGAATGCCTTGCTATCAGTATTGTGTTGAATTTGCTGCCTGCTTCTTGAGTCAAACTTTTTTCCCATGGTGAACGAAATGGCGAAGGAGTTTCTGTGATTCCTGTAGAAAGTATAATGTTGTTTCACTAAAATAATAGAACATTTAATCGATTTTAATGTATTTTTGTTTTAATAAATAATAGAAAATAATTAAATGTAGCCTTGGCAAAAAATTGTGTTAAGATGAGAAATCCCTGTTTGCTTATGATTTTGGATGGAGATTTTCTTAAATATATTTAATTTTCTTTCCTGAACTTATCCTTTATGGTCATTGCCTTGGAGTTAAGAGTTGTCAAATTATCTTAACTTAGTTCGTTATTATTTCGACAAAGCACAGTATCTCAAAATTATTTTTTTCTTTACAGCTTTTTTGAGGCATAATTGACACATTAAATTGTATATGTTTAAGGTGTACAATAGGATGCTTTGAAATGCATATATATTGTGAAATAATTACCACGATCAATTTAGTTAACACATATTTTGCCAATGAAAATACTTTGCTTAAGCATGCTATGCCACAAGTGACTATTTGACATAAATATCACGTTTTTCCATATTTACAGCCCTTTTGTTAAAACATATGCAGGAACTGACAATAATTTATAATTCTATTGTATCTTAAAATGTCTTCAGAAAACAATTTTTTTAAAAATCAAGGAAATAATTTTTAGTAAATACTGTTATTGAAGATCTGGAATACCATTATATTATTCGATTGTTAAAATAAACAAACAAGTAGTATTTTAAGTTACAAATAAGAAAACTGAACCTGTAAGACAAAGTGATTGAATGTCATATAACTACATGTCAGCAATAGCACTTAAATTCTTTTTTCTCAAGATGTAAATTCTCTGGTTCTTGCACTGTATCACACTATGGTAACTTAAACAACAGTGAATACTCTTGATGTATTAACCACAAATTTGTATTAACTGGTATTAAAGTCAACGCTAACCAGGAGATATTTTTAATATATACTAAGATAGTAAATCGAGTTTGTGAAACAGTAAGGTATTTAAATATATACTCTATGATATATCAAATAAATATTTTAAGTGTAAATATTTTAAAGATTTTGACAATTAAATGGGATAATTTCAGATAAAAAAGTTTTTTTCTCTTATTTAAGTAAATTTGCGTACAGTTAAACTTATTCTTTTTGATGTGCAGTTCTCTAAGTTTTGAAAAATTCACTCAGTAGTGTAGCTACCATCATAATCAAGATATAAAACTGTTCCATCATTTCAAAATATTACAGTGTATTAATAGGTCTTTGTGTTTTGACTCCTATATCCACCTCTAACTTCTGACAATCTCTTATCTGTTTTGGTCTGTTTTCTGTTCCTACGGTTTTTTCATTTCAAGAATGCCATGTAGTTGGAATCATGAAAGATATAGCTTTTTGAACCTGGCTCTCTCATTTAGCATAATGTATTTGAGAGTTATCTATGCTGTTGCATGTATCAGTATTTTGTTGCTTTTCTTGGCTGAGTAAATATTTCATTGCATAGATGTATCACGGTTTGTTTATTTATTGACACATTGAAAGTTCTTCCTAGGCTTGGGCAATAATATACTCATAAAGCCACTATAAACTTTGTGTAAAGGTAATACTTATGTTTTGTTGGAACATAAGTTTTATTTGTCTTGAGTAAATACGTAAAAGTGGGATTGCTGGGTTTTATGGTAAGTGTGTGTTTAACTTTACGTGAAATTGCCAAATCATTTTCCAGAGAGGATATACCATAAAGATAAATTTAATCTTATATTGTGACTATATCTATTAAATAACAAAATTTCCTGATATTGCCTTTCAATCTACTATGAAGAGCTACAATCTAGAAAAATTCAGCTTTTTAGCCAAGCATTTTCCACGATAGTGAGGTTGATTTCACAGTATTCCTACTTGTATCTTAATAATGGGGTCTTAGAGCTAATAATGAATAACAAGTTAGTAGTAAGTTAAAATCCTTTTAAAATGATTGTGTTCTTCAGAACTTTTCTTATTTAAATGATTAATATGCACTTTGAAAATTTAAATTAAGTCTAATATTAAAGTATAAATGAAATCTAAATACTTAAAATAATTAAGGTAAATACATTAAAGTTAGAACTAAGAAAACTTTCTTTTAAGAATAATTTTTAATTTGAAATATTGTAACAGTGCTATATTTACTGTGAAGAGCAAATCAACAAACATTGATTTGACATCAGTCTTTCAAAACTACATTTTGTTCTTGAGTGTCCACTAAGGGCATCTTAACATTTATGATAATTACTTTTCTTCTAGAAAACTCCAAAATATGGAACACAAAATAAAGGACCCAAATAGAAACAGTTAAACTTCTTTCGATAAAATAACCATTCACAAAATGGATCTAAGTTTGGTACATGATCATGCCTGCTAAGGAAGACTCTCATGGAGATTACCTGAGTGTTAGTCCTTCACTACATGACTACCATCTCCACATGATTGTTAGTTTACCAAACACTCTGTTTTGAAACATTGACTTTGCTTCATTATTTCTGGGAGTATTCCTTCTACCTTGCTTCATTGTTTCTTTATTCATGCTCTAAATTATGATGCACTCCAAAGTTTTAACACTGATCATATTCTTTCTTCTACCATCCTAACAATTTGAAATTTTATACTTTCCTTTTTCTTATACTTATATTTTCCCAGTTTTCCTTTATTTTACCAACATGTCCTTTAAAAAAAAAAAAGACAGAAAGAAACAAAATTTATTTCTTGCAGTTCTAGAGGCTGGGAGGTCTGAGATCAAGGAGGAGCATCTGGTGAGGCCTTCTTGCTGGTGGCGGCTCTGCATAGTCCCAAGGCGGCACACAGCATCATGCTGCCAGGGGGCTGAGCATGCTGGCTTAGATCTCTCTTCCTTTTCTTATATAGCCACCAGCCAACACCTCTGATAATGCACTAATCTATTAACCTACTAATCTATTAATTAATTAACCCATGAATGGATTAATCCATTCATGAAGACAGAGCCCTCATAGCCCAATCACCTCTTAAATGACCCACCTTTGTGTGTGTGTGTGTGTGTGTGTTCTTCATTTTATTTTTTTAAATTTTTTAAAAATTAAAAAAAAATAAATTTCAGAATATTACAGGGGTACAAATGCGTTGGTTACATAAATTGCCTTTGCATCGCCCAAGTCAGAGCCATAAGCATGCCCATCTCCCAGATAGTATGCACCTATTAAATGTGAGTTTACCCATCCCCCCATCCCTTCCTTCCCCTTTCCCTTCCCACCTACCAGAAACCTGGTGAATGTTACTTACGTATGTACACATAAGTTTTGATTGATTAGTACCAATTTAATGGTGGGTACATGTAGTGTTTTTTTTCCCATTCTTGTGATACTTCCCTTGGAAGAATGGGCTCCAGCTTCACTCAGGATAATACAAGAGGCAGTTTACCATTTTTTATGGCTGAGTAGTACTCCATGGTATAAGGAATATGCCATATGGTATATGCCACATTTTATTAATCCACTCATATATTGATGGGCACTTGGATTGTTTCTACATTTTTGCAATTATAAATTGTGCTGCTACTAACATTCTAGTGCAGATGTCTTTTTTATAGAATGTCTTTTTTTCCTTTGGGTAGATACCCAGTAGTGGGATTTCTGGATCAAATGGTAGTTCTTTTTTTCCTTAATAGATAGGAATGTAAATTATCCCTTCTGTGCTTGTGTTTCGCATACCTTCCACTTATAGGGTATATCTATTTGTTTTCTCATAGTCAGAACAGAATTGCAACTCAAACTGAACATGTCTTCTAAAATATGAAGAGAAATATTATGTTATAAAATATGATTCTTCTCCAGAAACTTAGCAAAATTTCCCCAGTTTCCCAGGCATTAAACATTAATATTTCAAACATTCTCTTCTTCTTTGCATCTATTGAACAAATACCCTTATTTTACTTAGTTCTATTTCAACACGTGCATTGGTTCCATATTGATAACTTCTGATTGTATTATTCTCTTTTAATTAAGGTAAGCTGATGCTTTTTAAAATAACAGATACTTGTCACATCTTTATATACTTGTTCCATGTTCATTGACTCATGTAGTTAATATTATGATCTCCCAACATAATATTTTGCTTTAACAAAAATAGTATGTAAATTTTACATGGGTAAGGTGCCCCCATTCCAGAAGTGTTTGTGGAATATATTATGCATTTGCTTTCAAATGAGAAAATAAAACCCAGCTAAAAGTAATTCTTGAAAGAGCCTCATGTTAAAATTCAGAAGGTTAAAACTGATATGGTAGCAGCTTTGAAAAGTGACTTCGTTTTACTTATTTTTTCATGACTCATGATCAAGGAGGAGGAGGAGGAAAAGGAGGAGAATGAGGGGAAGAGAATGATAGCAAAAAGAAAATACTACTTATAGTAAAGAGTTTTCTCAAATTTGGGTCTGGCCCAGATGGCCTTAACGTTTCCTTTAGTTTGACTAAATGTTACACGGCCTTCTTCCCACTCCTAGAGCTGTGATTTTCCTCTCACTCTGGCCTTTACAGAATCCAGGTGGTTTAACCAGAGAGGTCCCTCTTCTCCCTTAGAATATTTGCTTTGGAAAAGTTGTGATTGTACTTCAGAGAAGTAACCTTCTCTGACCCATTAAGAAAGAATTTCAGAATTAAAGAATTCAAGAATAGCAGAAGTTCTTTCCACTTCAGCTCTTACAAACTCTCCAAGCCTTTGTTTCAATTGAGCTGAATTAAGACCGGGTTTTGTTCCTCTCCTATATGCCAATAACCTCGAGTGGCCTTCCTTTCCTATTTGACTTTGACCATGTAATTTTTACTTTAACAATCTGTCTCTATAAAAATTACCAGGGTGCTTGTCTAAAATGCAGATTAGTTGGCCCAGTACAGACCTACATAAGTAAAATTCCTGTGGGCTAAGTAATCTATGTGTTCCATCAAATTACATAGGCAATTACAGAATTAAAACCAACCAATGCCCAATTATCTGATCCCCACTCTCACAAGCATATCCTCAAATTTCCAGATCCTCTAATTCTTGCTGCTAGACCGCCCTGGTAATATCTACTTGAATTTATTTTCCAATTATGCACTGCTTACATACATAGTTTAATTATTAAGAAAAAGACTTTTGAGTGCTGCTTGTCTTCTAAAGCCTGGAATCCATGGAGCAAATTTGCTAAGATTGTTGTAACAAAGTACCAAAAACTTGGTGGCTTAAACAACAGAAACTTATTGTCTCAACTTTTACAGGTTAGAAGTCCATTGTAAAAGTGTCTACAGGGTTGGTTCCTTCTGAGAGCTAGGAAGGAGAATATGTTCCATGCTCCTCTCCTAGCTTCTGACAGCTGGCTGACAATCTTCGCTATTTCTTGGCTGGTAGAAATATTACCCAGATCTCCGCCTTCATGTCCACAAGTTGTTCCCCCTGTGTGTATGTCTATGTCAAAATTGCCACTTTTTATAAGGGCACAAGTCATACTGATTAATGGCCCATCCTACTCCTATATGACCTCATCTTAACTATTTAAATCTGCAAATACCCTGTTTCAAAATAAGGTCACATTCTGAGGTACTGGGAGTTATTGCTTTAACATATGAGTTTTTGGAGGACACAACTCAAACCATAATAGGCACACAACTCTAAAAAAGTAGAAGGACTCCAAGCCTATCCTGTCTTTTCTTTTTAGCGGGGAATGTGTGTCCCCTGTCATCTGAATTGGGGAGTCTGGAAGTTGATCAAATCAACTTCTCTGGCTTTGGGTATAGCAGTAGGTTTTATGTATATAGAAAACAGCAAAAATGACTGAGTTTTATTCCCACAGGCTTTGACCCATCATCACTATCTTGAAGCCAAAAGTAGAAAGAGAAATGATGAAGAAAATAATAGCCCCCAAGTGGTTTTTATGAGAAAAATCTCTTTCTACAAAGAAAAAACTTACATTGTATTCCGCAGAAGGTTGCATAGAGCAAGGATTATGGTGTGCTCAAAGCATGACAAGGAAGAAAGAAGAAAAAATGTTTAGAGGAAAAAATGGGAATGGGAAATAAGCTTTGATTTAAAGATTTTATATTCTTTCATGAAAAGTTTTTACTTTTTATTTTTGGTCTAAAGAAGAAAAAGTATTATTTTCATTTAAAAGTAATGCTTTCAGTAAGAAAATTAAAAAAAATGTGCATTTTCTAGGAAATGGTGCCTGATGAAAGAACTTTGCTTTCTGTATGCTTCTTTATTTAAAAAGTTTAGGATACTGTAAAACTAGGAACACAGCAAAAAATCAGTAGTTGCCAGGGTCTGGGCAGAGAGAGGGATGAATAAGCAGAGAACAGGGGATTTTTAGGTCATTGAAAATAATCCATATGATATTACAATGTTTAATACATGTCATTATACATTTGTCCACACCCATAGAATATAGAATATCAAGAGTGAACGCTAATGTAAACTATTAACTTTGGGTGATAACGATGTGTCAGTGGTGGTTCATCAATGGTTACAAATGTAGCAGTGTGGTGGTGGATATTGATAATGGGGAGGCTACGTATGTGAGAGGGTGGGGGTTATAAGGGAAATCTCTGCATCTTTCTGTCAGCTTTGCTGTCAACCTGAAACTTCTCTATTGTGAATTGTGCTGCAATAAACATTCAAGTGCAGGTGTCTATTTGATAAAATGACTTCTTTTCTCTTGGGTAAATACCCAGTACTGGGATTGCTGGATCGAATAGTAGGTCTACTTTTAGTTCTTTGAGGAATCACCATACTGCTTCCCATAGAGGTTTTACTAATTTGCAGTCCCGCCCCACAGTGTATAAGTGTTCCTTTCTCTCTGCATTCACGCCAGCATCTATTGTTTTGGACTTTTCAATAAAAGCCATTCTCACTGGGGTAAAGTGATATCTCATTGTGGTCTTAATTTACATTTCCCTGTTGATTAGTGATACCGAGCATTTTTTCCATATATGTTTATTGGCCATTTGTCTTCCTTTAAAAAGCTTCTGGTCATATCTTTTGCCCACTTTTTAATGGAGTTGTTTGCTTTTTTTTCTTGCTGATTTGCTTGAGTTCTTTGCAGATTCTGGTTATTAGGCCTTTATCAAATGCATTGTGTGGTATATGTATACCATGGAATACTACTTAGCTATTAATCAAAAGGATGAATTAATGTCTTTTACAACAATTTAACAATTTGGATGGAACTGGAGACCATTATCCTATGTGAAGTATCTAAAGAATGGAAAAAATAAACACCACATGTACTTGCGATTAAATTGGAACTAACTGATGAGCACATGTGGGCACAGAGAGAAGGAAAACTCAGTGGAAATCAAGCATCGGGGAGGAGGGAAGAGGGGATGGGTGAAAACCTACCTAATGGTACAATGAACACTATTTGGGTCATGAGCACAATTATAACACTGACTCAAGCATTACAAAAGCAACCCATGCAATCAAAAGTATTTGTACCCCTGTAATATTTTGAAACAATAATAATAATAATAATAAACTGCTCTAAAAATAAATTCTTTTAATAAAAGAAACATTCATATTAAAGGATAATTCCATTTACAGAGCAGAAGGCTGCATAGAGGCATGAAGAATTGTACATTCTACAAATTTATGACTCCACATTAAGGGCTGTTTTAAAATCTGAGCCATAATGTCTTCTCTCTTTGCAGGCCTGTGTGACTGTACTAGAGAAAGCTCGGGGCAGCATGATCAGGGACTGAAAGTTTTGCGACCGATTTATAAACAGCATTCAGCAACACAGTGAAACTGAGCAGGAGGATATATAAGAAAACGAGAGAGGAAGAGAAGAGAAGAGAAGAGAAGAGAAGAGAAGAGAAGAGAAGAGAAGAGAAGAGAAGAGAAGAGAAGAGAGAATTGAAAGAAGGAAAGAAGAAAGGCTGGCGGGGGGAGAGAGAGAGAAAGAAAAAGGAAAAAAGGAAGGAAAGAGGGAGGGAAGGAGGGAGGAAGAGAAATAGGGGGAAAAGAAAAGAAATCGTGGGCCTATGAGCTCCTATGTAAGCTCAACTCCTGGTATTTCCATTTTTAGCTCAGGTTTAGGTAGTGAGAAACTCTGGGAAAAGAGGGATTATCAGGGTAGCTAAATAGTTGAGGAGAAGCAACATAAGTGTTTCATGAAATTTTCTATGTACTTTTTTCACCTCCATCAAGAAATGCAAATATAACGCTTGATTTGTTGTGTCTATATTCCTTTTTCTCATTGTACTTTCTTTTTTTTTTTAATTTCAGCATATTATGGGGGTACAGATGTTTAGGTTACATATTTTGCCCTTGTGCTTTTCAACTAATCTTATGTTTAATTAAAACACATTTTTCAATTCAGTTTTCCTTCTAGATTATTGTTCTTGTATTTTTGTACAACCACCTAAAGCCTATTTTACGCTTCCATTAATAAATGCAACTCTGTGCACCAGAAATTTTCAACAAGTTCAATGTTGGATAAGGTGGGAGTTAATGATGTCTACTCCTAAACAACTTTCCCCCCTCAGTGGTTCTATCTCAAATTTTGGGAGTGCATGGTAATATATCCTTCCAAAAATCTCAATGTGGTTCTGATATGCCCTCTTAGAAGTTCAACCTCCTTGCTTTCCATCCCCAGGACAAACATTCTTCCAGTATTACAGTGAAAAAATTACCTGTAGAAAATTATTGAGTTAAATTATTTATTTTTAAAACATTCTAATCATCCACTGTTCAATGTAGCAGTCACTAGCCTCATGTGGCTCTTCAGAATTGACATGCACTGTAAGTGAAAATGCACCCTAGATTCCAAAGATTTAGTGTGAATATTAGTTCATCAAAAGGCTTTATATTGATTATATACTGAGTGATACTATTTGGGATATATTTATGTAACCTAATAAAAGTTCTATTTGAAATGTCACTTCATCCGTTTTCCATTTCCGATAATATAATTAAACTCACTTGAAGAAAGTCTAGGAAAATCTTTGCCATTTTATTTAATTTTGGTCAATAACACTACTAAAATGAGTTTCCAGTTTCACAGGCTTTTGACTATAAAAACATGTTTGTTCATTTTTATGTGGTTGGCTTTATATTTTTGCCTATGCTTTAAAGAAAAGTCTATACCCCAAGGTATTGCAGAGTCAGAGAAACTATAAGAAAAAGTGTTTTCCCAAATATTGTAGTGAGTAAAGTCATTTATTGAAGGCAGAACAAATAATACATAATGCATTTTTTCAGGAATTATTGTTTCAATGATTTCTTGTGCCACTTAAAACCTCTTGAGTAAGCTAAATACAAATCATGTGAGAAATTGACTAGATGGAATTTTCTACTCAGAGGTTTTAATGCTGTCTTTGATGAAAACCGTGTTTGGGCTTTGTAGCTGCAGAAACATCCTCAGAGATTCCCTCATGGGGATAAAAAATATTAATATCTTGAACAACATGAACAGTAATACAAAAAAGATCACAAAGCCAAACAGATCACAAAACCACAGGTATGCTTTTTATTTATTTTTATTTTTCCAAGATAGGATTAAATGAGAAATACATAGCATTTTAAAAAATACGTGTAAATGATTTTATACATATTTGTTTTTAAATTAAGGATCTCCCCTTGCAAGTAAAGCACATCAAGAATGCTAGGAACAATTTGATATCAACTTATTTGTATGTGATAACTCAGAAATGTTTTAAAAAGATAATTTCAATCTAATATGGATAAAAGGAAAAATTAATTTGAGAGACATGTGTCAATATATTCCCCCAACTATCACTATCTTAACTTTCTCAATTGATAACTTGTATTTTGTCTACAGTCATACCACCCTGAACATGCCCAATCTCTTCTGATAACTCATATTTTTATGAATACTGGTGCCAAACATAGACCTGGGAATAAATTTAAGAGTCAACTGCATATTTAAAGAAAATAATAAAATTATTGTCACCTAATACAGGCTGGCGAAGCCTCCTGCTAAGACTAGATTGATTCCCAGTGTACAGTGTACTTTTTGGTGTTTAGTTCATCAGATTTAATTGCCTCTGGAATGGCATATCTACCATTTATTTCAAAATATTATTCCATTCTCTACTAGTTCTCATTTGTGAATTTTGCCAATACATAATTGTTAGACTTAAATTTTCTCAGTAGCATCTAGTTATTAACACTACAGTAATAACAAGGCGGATGAACAGGCTCTTATAAAGAACACCCTTATTTATAGTTGGTAACTTGAATATCTGTAGAAAAGTGTGATGACCATTGTGTCACATGAATTTTAATACTCAGATTATTCTTTCTTTTTTGGACGTTGGGGACTCATACTTATTCTCACTACTTTAATTTTAATTCATGCTGACTTCAACTCCTATAAATTATACTGATATCAATAAAAATGGGTGTTTCATATAATCAAAGCCACACTTCAGAAATTATTGACAGTGCCACTACATTTTCTATATTTTTAAAATTGATTTAATATATAACCTAATAAATTTTATCTGCCCTCTTACCTTACACTTCACCACATATTCTCATTTGCTGCATCCATTTGTACATTTTGCCCCTCTTTTCATCATTGGTCTTATATCTCTTTGGAATAGCATATAACTGAAACATGTGCATTTGCTGAAACACAAAAGGAAAATAAAAGCAAAATGAAACAAAATAAAAAGAACACTCATGCCTACTCATAGAACTGTATGGCTTACAAAGGAAAAGTGACAGAAGACAGAGAAAAGAATTGCTGATTGCAATGGAGCTACTTTGATTTTAAAAAGAGCAGCTCATTCAAAGAAATCTATTCTAAGTGAAAACAAATACAATCTCTTTTATTCATAAGCTTTCTCATCTGCTACAATTAGAAAGTCAAGGTTGTATATTTGCAGAAGGGAAATGTAAGTGATAGTCATAAACTCTCTAAGGTGTTTATGGAAGTGAGCACATAATGAGATTTAATTTTCATAACTCCATCATGATTTTTATTATATTTAGTTTCTGTAGGCCCCTTGGTATGCTTTCTATCACAACTGGTTGTTTAATATCCTACCTATTACCAACTTCACATTTAATTCCCGGGATGCTTATCTTCTCTTCTAGATCACTGGGGAAGGTGCTAAGCAAATAAGTGGACAGTCTTTATGCTTATCCTCTAAGCATTTTTTGCCTATTAAATTTATTGGATTTTAATTTAGTTAAAATCTGTACATCTTAAGCTAGTGTTTAGTGTTTGCAATTTTCAGTCCAAAGTGAATTAATTTTTTTACAACTGAGAAATTCTTCTTTCTTTCTAATACTGGAATTATAAGAAAAAAGAAAATAGATGTGATTTTGTAGAAAATAAGCTCCCTTTACAATAAATTAAAATATTCAGTTCTGTGATTTATTTAATGATTTTTGTGGATAATGGCTAAAATGAGAGAAACTTGGAGTAATTAAAGAGAACAAAATTCATTTCCTCTTCCCATTCAGGAACAGCAGGAGTAGAAAGAGAAGTAAAAGATACGATAAGGAAGTGATGTCATAGAAGATTGAAGGTGGAATATTAGGAATCTTTAAAATGTAAATTTTCAGCCAGGCATGGTGGCCCACGCCTGTAGCCTGTAATCCCAGCAATTCGGGAGGCCTACGTGGGAGGATTGCTTGGGGCCAGAAGTTCAAAACCAACTTGGGTAACATAGCAAGACTCTGCCTCTACCAAAAAAATAAAAATAAAAAATTAGTTGGGTGGTGTGGTGCTCACCTGTAGTACCAGCCACTCAGAAGGCTGAGGCAAGAGGATCACTTGAGCCCAGGAGTTTGAGGCTTCAGTGAGCTACGATTGCACTGCTGAACTGCATCCTGGGCCACAGATGGAGACTCCATCTCACAAAAAGAGAAAAAGAAAAGAAAAAAGTAAATTTTCACAAGAGCACCAAGGTTACTTGGTTTGTTTTGTTTTGTTTTCCAGTAAGGAAAACAAATAAGGTACATTTGTATGTTACTTTGTAGCTACAAAATATTTGAACAGAACTTATGTTTCTTAACACTCAAAAATCCTGCTAAGAAAAGTGTCAGCACATCATTCGCTTAAAGAAAAACCATGGCATGTCCATGGCATATGTGTAGTTAAGTGAAATAATCAACTTCTCATAGGCTTGTTACAGAACCGTTCTCGATTAGGTTGGGCCTGCTTTGGGCTTTAGTCCTGGTTCCTGCATGCACATGTAGTGGCAGTCCCGCAATCATGACGATTATTGTGACTAAGGGAAAAAACATTTGCTTATGCCTGATGAACTGACTGATGCTCTGGAAGAGATGTGAAAAACTGAGTGGAGGGAAGGCCGTGGAAAGAAAATATAGCAAAAAAAAAAAAAAAAAAAAAAAAAAAAAAAAAAAAAAAAAAAAAAAAATCAATAATAACAAATGCTGTATTCTGGAGCAAATATCTATGAAGGATGTAGGAAATACAAAAAGGAAAAATTTTTAAGAAAAAAATAGGCATACCTTAAAAAATAAGTGAGATGTTTTCAAGTAAGCATTGTTTGAGCAATAAGCCCAAGCATGAGAATTTCTTACTGTTCTAAAGACCATTGAGTGCAATTATGATGAATACAGGCTCAGAGGAGATCTTGTTACTGACAATGAATGAAAACACTATATAGCAATGAATGAAAATATTGACAACACAAAATTTGACATCTCTAAAAAATTTATATCTGTTAAACTTACTGACAGTACAATTTAGATTTTTCTGCAAAATCATATGTTATAGAGAACTTCAGTGGATTTACTTTTTGTGATATTCAGAAAAGAGAAAACTATGATTAAGCAACTATATCTACAGTTTGCAAGGATTGGCTCCTCTAGGAAAAATTATCCTCTCTAGGCATGCATTTTATTTTTGAAAGACTTAACAAAACAATAATTTTTATATTCACAATCAAGCAAGTCCATGCTCAATAATATCACAAAGATAAACAATCAATATGATAAAGGATAAGACAAGAATAATTTTATATTGCCTTATTGAAAAGGATATCAGTAGCTCAATCTCCCACCATCTAACATCAGAGCTAAATATGTAAGCATGGTCTGATAGTATAAAAAGATGTTAAGACACTTAAATAATTTAATTCAAGTCACATACAGAGGTAACTAATGTAAAGGATTTGTCATCAAGAAGTTTCTAGTCTAGTAAGGAAATATTAACAGGGAAACATCTACAAAATAATGTGATTATTTCTTTGAAAAAAAAAGACTGCTTGAGTTCTACTAGAAATATATTTAGAGTATCGTATTTAATTTTGAGTACCAACTTTTAAGAAAGCTATTGTGAATTAAACAGATTAAAAGAAGGTGACCATGCTGATTAGAGAACAAAAATAAAACTAAGTCAAGAATGTTGAAGAACTAAGGTTTTTGGGGCGTGGAGAAATAAACGCCAAGGGGAAATATCACAGCTGAGTTTTCCTATGTGACAAGCAAATATTTCAAAATTGGAAGCAAATTATACTCTTCTAGGGGGCACACATATGAATAAATATGATTAGATAAAAGAAGACACAAATATTCATCCACTACTTCAAAAGTCATAGCTTTCCAGCAAAAAAGGACTGCTTTCTCAAGTTTTCATTAAATAAATTAATTACTTCAGTGAAGGTTTTTGAGCAACCTAAGTAACCATGAAAGTGATGCTATAGAAGGGATTTGTTTGTTAATTGGCCAAATAAACTAAGTAAGCTTGATGATCTCTATTAACTCAAGGATATTTTTAGCTAAGTTGAGATTTCTGCTCAATTAAAAAAAAAGATTCTGTCATTTAAACCCCTTGGTCTTCATTTCCTCAACCTATAAAAGGAAAGCAATAAGTCCCTTATGTGCAAGGGACTAACACTGGAGTAGTGAAGTAAATATTGATAAGTCCCCATTCATGAAATCATCTCAACTAGATGGTGAATTTATCACTGGAAGTCTCCAAGTTTTTCATCAAAAGCAGTAATTTAATAGACATTGAATGCTTTACATGTGGGTACCGATGCCAGGGACCAATATGAAGGATGAGCTACGGTCTGGGAACACACAGGATCAGATGCTACGTGGTATGCTTTACAGTGATTCACAGCAGAATATGGAATATCTTCTAGGAAACCCTTTTTAAAATTTTATGATGTTTTGTGGTTGCCACATTGGCTATGGGGTGTTTCTGGAATTTGGTATGACAGAACCATGGAGACTAGGTATTCTACAGAACCCAACAATGGAATGTCCTCTAACCTATTAAGTCTACTTTATAGGTTAGACTTTCATAGTCACCCAAAACTGCTAAAATTATCTATACCTAAATCTATACTTTTTAATACAAATTATATATATGTATATTATTCTGACTATGAATCTAGTACACTTTCCAATATAAAATCATCTTCATCTACAAAAAAAATTTCCATTGGATAACAGCATTGTTGCAGGATATAAGATCAATGTATTTAAAAAATACACTTCTGCATAATAGTAATGAATAAGCCAAAAAGTAAATTATAAAATAATTTCCATTCTGAATATCATGAAAAATAAAATATGCTTAAGATTAACTGTTCAACAAAAGAAGTACAAAATATGTACCCTGAAGACTATAAAATATTGCTGAGAAAAACTAAAAAATCTAAATAATTGTACAGATATCTATATTGATAAATTGGAAGACTTAACATTTCAAAATTGGAAGCAAATTATACTCTTCTAGAGGGCGTTCATATGAATAAATGATTAGATAAAAGAAGACACATATATTCATCCACTACTTAAAATGTCATAGCTTTCCAGCAAAAAAGGACTGCTGTCTCAAGTATTCATTAAATAAATTAACTACTTCAGTGAAGTAGTTACATGGACAGATCTCAAAAACATTCTGCTATGTGAATGATGTCAGACCCAAAAGACCACATGTTGTATTATTCCATTTATATGAAACATTCAGAAAAGACAAATTTACTTAGAAAGAAAGGATGGGAACAAGGAGTGACTACAAATGGGCACAAGATATCTTTTAGTGGTGATAAAAGTGTTCTCAAATTAGATTGTAGCATTTAATTATACATGTAAAGTGAGTGACTTCTATAGTATGTGAACTAGACTTCAATGATCCTGCTAAATATCATTCTGCACACACATAACGCACACATTTGTCAGGTTTACATTTTTTAAATTATGAAGTAAGTAAAAATTTTTAAACCTGACCAAAAATCCAGAAACTAGAAAGAAAATGATTGAGAATTTTGGACAACCTAAAATAACAATGACAACAAAAGCAAAAATAAAATCCTTCTGAAAGACATCCCCTAAATAAAATTAAAGGGAAATAATATGTTTGTGGTATAGGGATGGGTAGAAATGCAGCGTCTATGAGATAAAGGGCTAATCCCCTTAATTTAACAAATATAATCAATAAAATAGAGTAGCAAAAATCAGTAGGCAAATATAAATCGTGGACATAACTTTGTTTTGTTTTGGTTTTGGTTTTTAAAGACAGCGTCTTGCGCTGTCACCCAGACTGGAGTGCAGGGGCATGGATCACATCTCACTGTATCCTCGAACTCCTAGGAGCTTGTACAAATTCACCCTACATAATATCTCAAGGGCTCTCTTGTATATGTCGTCCATTATAATAGAATTAATGGCTTTGACAAAAATGAAAATAACAAAAAAATGGCTGTCAATTTATAACCTTTAAAGTAAATCATAGGATACTCATAAATGAAATATTCAGCAGTCAATGTAACATGTAATGAATAATTGTGTGTACACATCACTATAACTAAAATGATCATAATGAGGGAAAAGTACAAAGGAGAAAAGAATATTCTAAATATCTGTTTCCTAGAAGCATTCATAAAAGCTAATGACTCTAAATAAAACTAACAGGGCTTTCATTTGGAATAGATCAGGATAAGAAAACGGAAGAATATAGTTGCCCTTTCTTATATAGCATTTAATGTGAATGATTACCTCAAAATAAATTATAATTATTTACCATCAAAAGTATAAAACAGCATTTTTAAGAAATTAATTTGAAATGTCCTTTATGGCACTTTTAATATTTTAATATCAGCATCGTTTAAAAATATCTAGCCTTCCAGAATAAGTCCATAAACAAACACTTGAGAATAAACTGTTTTGAGAATGAATACATGTATTTATATCATATAATGCAATGATGTTAGCCATTCTTTATTCGTCTTTTAAAATGCAACATTAACTAATTGCTATCGACTTTAACAATTCATATTCAAAATCACTATTCAAAGCAGTTATAAGCTGTGTTCTCATGTCCATGAGGAAGCTTATTAAAAAGAATGCTCATTTCTTCTATCCCCAGTGAAAAAGTAATGCCTCTCATTGCAGTGAATCTGTTTTTTGTGCTGAAAGACAGTGTGGTCAAGTGGAAAGAGCTCTGGATTTGGGACCATAAGACCAATGTCTTATAGGTGTGTAGGCAAGTCGTTTAATCTCTCTGAACCTCAATTTTAACAGCATTAAAATGGTGATGATGCCTTCATGCTTGCTATTATGATAATTGAAAACTGGTATGAAAACCTTGACATTGGATTCTCTAACCATAAAAGGACATTAGCGGGAAAAGTTGTCAAATTCACATAAAGTGTGTAGTGTGATTCAGTGTGGTACCAATGTAGATCCCTTAGTTATGATACCTGTAACGTGGTTATGCAAGATGTCAACGTGAGGGAAAGCTAGGTGAAGGGTGAAGTGGAACTTTTGTTTTTGAAACTCTTCCGTAAGTCTAAAATTATTTCAAATTAAAATTTTTTAAAATTGCTATTGCATAGTGTAGTGGGCTTGTTATTTTTATGTTTTGTTTTTACAACTGGAAGGCAGTGCATTTACACCAGAACAGAAAGAGGAGGTAATCCGTATTTAATACACATGGTCCCTCTCCCCTTCACACTCACTGCACAACATCTCTGAAAGGGGAGACTGGGATTGTTTAAGGTACTGACTGCAAAGATCCTGGCTGCTGCCTTGAGACTAAAGGTTTTACCTTATGAATAATGAAAAACAAAATTGAGTCTCTCTGTGCCCAAACTAATGTAGTAATAGCAGTCCTGTGAACCTCATGGGTTTGAAGTAAATTCCAGAGTAAGCCAGCTTAGCGGTCACAACTGACAACTGAGCCACAAATGGCAAACGGCAACCTCCGCCTCCCACCACCTGACCAGGCTGCTGAGTGCACAGAAGGTCCCTGCTTCTAGGTGCTGTTTGCTATCAACTTCCCAGCATCAAACCAGGTGATAGTACTCTCCCAGAGAGAGTCTCCAGGCCAGGCCAAGGTGCAGTGTTTCTCCTTTCATTTATTTCTTTCCTTTTTGCTTCTGATAACAGCTATTGGGGAAGGTGCTTTATTACTTGGTCAAAGAGAAAATTTAGTGGATGAAGAAAGAACATTATTTGAGATCACTTAACTAAGCTGAGAAAGATTTTACTGCCTAAGAGATGTAAAACAATAATATACATAACCAAAACATTAAAAACAATTGGCAAGCTTCAGAATGCTTTTTCTTCATATATTGGGGAAAAATTGTGTTACTACGATGCTTGCTTTATGAAACCATTGATTTGTCTTTATGCCAAACACTAAAAAGTACCCTGAATAATCATAATTTTATTTAAGGTTACAATTTTAAGCCACTGAGAAAATTTTAAAAATTGCAATAGTTAACATTTCTTAGGTGTTTATCATTCATGTGTCAGGCTCTGTTTTAAGATCTCAACATGCATTATCTCTTTTCATGAGGACATTATGAAGTGGGTACTATTATTTCCCTACTTTATAGAAGGAAACGGAAACACTGGTGATAACTTGTCAAAGATTACACAGCTGGTAAGTGATGGAGTAAGAATAAAACTCAAGCAATCTGATTCCTAAACTGTTCTCTTAACCATTGTTCTGTGTCACTCACCCCCTTCTTGTCAATAAGTACTTTACCGTTCTCAAAGAAAATTCTGTTACAAAATAGCACATTTATGATTTTTGTTGTCACTAATTTATATAAATTTATATCTTTTTGGTCTTTCAAAAAAACAAACTCTTTGTTTTTCAGCTTCAACCTAAGCTGAAACCAGCTATTTTATTACAGATAATTATAAATAAAAACGGGACTGTTAAGCAATAAATTAGAACATTTTGAGAGAAATATGTATACATTTGCAATTATGAAACAACTACTGAAATTTTCAAAATAAAGAATATGTTTAAATCATATATAAGCTTGTCTTGAAGTAACCAACATGCAGTTATATACAATGTCATAACATTCTAAGAGAAGTAATTAACCAAAGTTTCTACAATTTAATTAGTTGGCAAGAAATTTAAAGCATTCTCTGAACTGCTTCATAATTACACATTTGGTGACAGACTTTGAGTCAAAAAATGCTCCCATACTCCTGAACCTTCCACAGTTACTTTGAACTGTCAGTAGTGAAGAGAAATCACAAACATGACCAAATCAGGAAGTGAGTTTTGGAAATAAAGAAGTTTAGAGTTCCAAAGGTAGTTTATTTTTCTATTTTACTCCATTAATCTTTCTATCAATCTCCGTATTGCCTGATTGTGTCTCAAAAATTGAACCCAGATACATACGCCACCGACACAAAGCAATGTGCATGGTTATGGGGGAACGTACAGGTGGGGAAGCAGCAAAGCCCACAATGATGTTCAGATGCAACATTCATAGGTCACTGCAACCTCCTGAGCAGGATCTCCCTGAGCTTATTTTTCTTCATTTGCAAAATTGAGCCTATAATAAATACAATCTATCGTAAAGGATTTTTTTGAGAATTCAAAAAAAAAAAATCAGAATACGTCTAAAATATTTATGTGCCTAACATACTACACACTTGCCATAATTAGGAAAACAATTATTTTTCTTATTATTTTGCAAGCCATTTTCTGTATTTTTATTCCAAAGAATTGACTCTAATGAAAATGCAAAGCCAAAATAGAAAGTCAGCACTACATCACCTAAAACTGCTGAGAACAATACTGCAAGGTGAACAGAGTTTTGTAATAGCCGTCGTATCACAATGTCCTTTAACAGTGTCCAGCTTCCTGAGCTAAGACTAACTTTCCCCTTTTAATATCCTATACAATAAATAGAAGGCTTACTAGGTAAGGCTGTATCATGTGTCTGATATCAGGCACCTGGATGTTCCCCAATAACCAGAAGACATCTCAACATGAACAATTCAATTATGGGGGTAGGTGCTTCTGCCAAAAAGAAAAAAAAATGTATTCGATATTAGCTATAGCAGAACTAGCTCTTACATGTAAGCTGATATACACTTAAAATAAAACATATCCATTGAAAATTAGGAAAGGCACAAAAATATGATCATGATAAAAGCTATAGAATGAGATTTTGTTTAATCCCATTTTAGGTGAGTGAATAACATAGTTTTTAGGACTTTAAAGTAGATTCTCAAATAACTGCCGAACTCTTCCAGATAAAACATGAAACAATAATATTCAAAAATCATTTCTTAGGACACATGTGTCCGGTGAATCAACCCAGTCATTACACATTTGTTGGTCTCTCTGTTCATATAATTAATCTATTGATGAGTAGTGAAATAGTTAACCAATGTGTCAACCAGAATTCACGTAGACAGCACCTCTTCTTTGCTTCTCAGTTATAAAGGCATATGAGTTACAGGTTACTTGATGTTTCTGGAATGAGAATGACAGGAAGTTCATGTATCTTGAGAGGAAACTGGGTCAAGATATAAATTAAAGAGGACATTTGCAAGTTGATTCTAATGGCATATTATGAAAGCCAATATAATGACAACATTATCATCATTAAAAATAGTCTTAACAGAGAGTAGCCTAGACAGCATTAGAAGTTCTGTACATCCTTTGGTCATTAAATAATATTCAGAATACTAGTGTTAGTCTAGCACACTGAAAATTTATTATTCACACACACACACACACACACACACACTCTCACACATACACCTTAATCACACAGGAACACAAATGCCCTAGGTGATTATTTAGGTTAGACAAGATCATCAAACTCTCATGTCTAGAAACTTAGAACCTTACATTTTAGGTAGGGAAGGGACAATCAAGTATTATTCTGACAGTTAAATTACTATCTTCATTTTGTAGATGAGACAACTAAAGTCCAGACACAGGAATAGACTTCAGAGACATCTTTCAAAACCCAGTAAGGATGACGACTTCAGTTTTTTCCACTAACTGATGCTGCATTCTTTCTTTGCAAGATATAAAACTCTGATTAAAAACAGTATCTATATGACTTCTATTCTGTAATTTAACTACAAAATAAATGTTATCTCTTATTTTTGTTTCTTATCATTTTGATTAGGGGTATTAAAAAGAGGCAAAACCTATCATCATTATTGAACTACTTAAAATAGTTTTCAATATTTTGGACATTTCTTATAAATAGTTAGCTCTTAGTAGTTTATGACTCAACGGATGAAATGCAAATCTTCAGAGATTAGTCTAGATTGTTATGAAGTCTACTTAAATTAAGCCATTTGAATCACCCACTTTTTGATTAGTAGAATTACAAGATATAGGTTTAGATATTGTATTCCATTCAAATAGAAAAGGTCACTCCTATGAAATTCTTTTCTCTTTTTGAAGCAGTAATGACATGACTTAACTGTCTTAACGTCCTGATTCCTTTAATAGATGTAGGTACAATGGTGTGAATTACCTCATCAAGGCATCAGTGACGTGTCCAAGTATCTTGATGCCAAAAATCACTTTTCCTGTCAGATCCATTTAATCTACATCAGTCCCATATAGTCTTCTCACTGTCATATGCATTGTAAAACATCACTGATGATGATAACAAAATATGCTTGGGGCATGAGGAGCCCAAAAGATGTCAAGACTGATGAGCCACATACTCAAAAAAGAGAACATATGAAGTTCAATATTCACATCATGAGGCCTTCTGTGGAGAGAAGAGCAGGCTCCCGAGCAAACATGGCTTGAGAGAGCAGGGAAAGGAGACTAGCTTGGCTTTGATTGTGGTTTGAGGTTCTTCAGCATGGGGGCCAGGACTTGTGTATTTTCATCTCACCAGCACCAAAAGAAGGGGTGCACTGCTTGTCCAGGTGTGGAGCAAAGGAGAAGAAAGAACGGTAGAGCTTGAAATCAGCAGTCCAACACAAAAATAGTCATATTTTTATTACACTCACCCCCCCAATTATATCAGATATGTTGCCGTGAGGTATAAAAATCTATAGGAAATTAAATGCAGGGTAGTTATTTTAATGAATAATTAAAATGTCACTATTTTTTTCCAGAGTTTCATACGTGTCCACTAAGGGCAAAGCCTGAAGACAGAATCACAATCTTGCTCTAAAAGCAAATATTTGGCAGTGTAGGAATGTGTCTTCCATTTGGGATACAAAATATAAATCTCTTGAGAGAGAGAGGAGACCTGTGAGAGCAAATCAAACAGAATATCAATAAAACATACTGAATGTGCACACGCATACATCCCACCCCACACACAGACAGACGTGTTCGCATTTTGAAAAGTAAGCAATTCTTTTCTGTGATTTGCAATACTCATCTGCAGAATGTGTCATTAGCTGGAAATAAAACACATTTGAAAGCCAGAGAAATATGGCTTGCTGATGATGATTTAAATTAAATTTAAATAATTTGGTTACTTCTCTGGGTTTCCTGAATTTTTATAAATACAGTAGGCGAAATATTTGCATTTTTTCAGTATAAGGCAGTAAGACATTTCAAAGTTATGTAGAGTTAAACAAGTTGCCTCAGTGAAAGAATAACAGGTAAGATTAATAGTCCATTAAAAAGTCATGCTAAAACATTTTTGGTATAATAGTAAAAAATTAAGATAGTGAATGACTATTGGGACAATGCAATAAATAATTTGTAGGTTGAGTAATTTAGAATAATTTGATGTCATTTGAAAGAGAATTTAAAGAGATTTGAAAATTTGAAAGAGAATTTAAAGCAATCAGCTGATAGCTAATTAAAATAACTTTTGGTAAGATCATTATGTGAGCTTTGTTCTACAACTCAGTAGAAGTTTAAATAATTGAAGAGTGTTGCTACAATCCATTCACGCACATCTAATTGATGTAAAAGGCTTATTATTGCTTACTTCTATGAATCTGAAAAATAAGAATAAGAATGATGCTGATCTCTGCTTCTTTCTAGCAAGTATATCATATTCAGCCATGATTTAGGAACTTATTGAAAAAATAAGTGACAGTTATTTAATTAAGAGATGCATTTGTAATAACATTTTACTTTTTATGTTAATGAGTTTTCAAAGTTTTTGTTTTTGTTCTATACTGATAACAATTGTGATTATGGTTAAATACTAACATTTTGCTTTAGAAATTAGATTTTTATAATAAGAAAAATAACATTTAATCCAAGTTTCATGGGAATTAGATGCTAAATCAGACAATGTCAGTGTCCAGCCCTTGTCTCTTGGCCCACCTCAAGGTACAGTTTGGTGGACATGTCCCATGCATGGTGACAGTGTCTTGCCTCAAGACTTGCATCTCTGACTTAGCATTTCCGCTGGCTATAAGAGCTTGTTTGATCCAAAACTGGGAAGTCAAGGAAGTGCCTTAGAATTATGGCCTCCAGGAGAAACCCTTATCAGTGATGGAAGAAGATGGATAAATAAGACACATGTCTTGCTTTTCAATGAGATAATTACAATATATGTAATAGTCTCTCAAAGCAATTTTAGCAGAACTGAGCAAGTTTTGCCCATAGCAGTGACCTACTCATGAACTCATGAACTTATTCTTTCCTTTCCTGCCCTTCCTCACTTCTCAAATCCTTCACCATACCTCCTGGAAAGAAATGTGGCAATTTTATATTTAACATATCATTAATTCCAATATGCCTTTTATTATAACATCTTAAATTTTAATGGTGGAAAATTACAGAAGTCAATTAAAATGTGAAAGGAAATACACATTTTCAAAGTTATTTTAAGAAGTACATGAATACGATAACTGTGAAATAGAAAGCATTTTGTCTGTTTGGGAAGAAGGAATTGAAATAGGACTAGAAACATCTAAAGTGGACGCAGGGCAAGGGCATATAAAAGCAGTTTACATGGTGGAAGAAAATTATATGTTTCTCTCTTTCGACTTTTCCATTCTCTATTTCTGCCTTTGCTTTTGGGGAAGCTGATATTGTAGGGAAAGGGTGAGGGAGGAAGAGAACGTCAATGAAATTATGTGGTTTGGTAATGAGGATGTTTTCAACCAGATGCCTGAGGATGGGAGAGTCTCTGGGATGTGGCTGACAAACATAAGTAAGAATTTCAACAGAAACGATGAATAACCTAGGGGGTTTGTGACAACTCTCTGGAGTTGACAGAACTTCCTGTAAGGACTAGTCACTGGCAGTCTCACCAAGGGTCACTGGAAAAAGATAAGGAAGGTAGTAAAGTCACCAAAAGAGTTGCTTCTCCCATTGTCAATATGATTCGCTATCAGTTATTAACTAAACATTCATTTTTATAGATATGTTTATTAAAATTCAATATAAAGTTAAGAGGTTATTGGAGGAATAAAAGGATGATGATAATTTTATTTTTAATGGTGCATTATAATGTAATTCTGACATGATCGTTGCATAAAATGTGGCTGTAGATCACCTGAATTCAAACCGTAAATTGGCAAGGTAATTATATATGATGTGCTTATGTTATTTGGCAAAAACTATCCCTTGCTACTAGGTTTGTAGTTATTATCAGTGATGTTAATGATGTTAAGATGAATATTCTTAAATTACATCTATTTAAAGATCTTGGCAAAGGCAAGGACAAGACGGTATATTTTAAAGTTTAGTATTGTGATGATAAAAGATGTGCTTATTAATATTCACCAGGCTGACAGGAATTAACAGAAGAATGCAGCAGCTCATTCAAAAGTGTCATAACCTTGCATTTTCTGAAATGGATTCAATAAAAATATACTGCCTTTGTATAATTAAAAGCATGTTGCTTTATTCCTGATTTCCGAGCACAGCTCTGCAGATGACTTTCTGGCATTTGTATTTTGGCAAATAGGACCACGGGGAAGCTAATCTTTGATGAACTTCCATATGTATCTCATTATGCATTGATAGATGGGTTTATTTGCCAAGTAAAAGAGAAATGTAACATTTTTAAGAATTAAAGATTAAATTTTATCAAGACAATATAGTCTCTCTGATCATAATTATGATTGGTAAGGCTCACACTAAACATAGCAATCTAGGTAATTTCCTACATAGCCAAGCAAAATATTCGAGACGCATCAAATAAGGTCCTAAGAACCTAGTTATTACTTATCATAGGCAAGTTTAACATATGAGTGGTTCTTATATGAAATTCACCCTGACTTTATAACTATAGATAAATGAAAAATATGATATAAATAAGTAGAAATGGTTGAAAAACTATAATTTTGCTATTCAAATATTAGCAGTTTCCCAGTGGCTCAATGGAGAGGATAAAAGTTGTCTAATATTTGGGACTTTTTTCTTACTCAATATGCTATTTAATATAGCCCCAAATAATAATAAGAAAAATACAATTGGATTGTGTCATATGCTATACTGCATATTTTTATGCCCTGCCACTTGCTATCTGTAAACTTAGTCAAATTTCTTGGCTGTCCTAGGACACAGATGCTTCATTTACCGGATAGCCAATCTACAAATTGGCTTCCTAATTTCTTAAAATAGTGTTTTTTATACTTTTTTATTAGGACCCTTTTATGTTATGACCCTAAAGATTCCTGTTTTATCTGGGTTTTATTTGTCAAAACTTACTGTATTAAACATTAAAACAAAAAATTGTGAATGTTTATTTAGTACTTTATTTGAAAATAATAAAATAATTCTACTACATGTTATCATAACATACTTGTTTTATGTAAAATAATTGTTTCCCAAAAGAAAACTAAAATTATGAGAAAAATATAATTGCTTTACATTTTTTCAAATGTATTTAAGGTCTAGCTTAATAAAAGACAGCTGGATTCTCGTATCTGCTTTGCATTAAACCTGTTACAACAGGTTGAGGTATAGAAAGACAATTGGGCTTCACACAGATATAGTTAGAAAAAAGGAGCACTATCATAAGGGTCTTCTCAAGTAATTACTAACAGTCTTCTTTGATAAGTAGTAGATATTTCAATAAAAAATATCAACAATTTTTTAATAATTTGTTACATTAAAATCTATTGACCTATTTGAACTTTCAATGGATCTTTTATTCATGCATGATTTTGTAATATTATGCATTTGCCATTTGGAAAACATTGGTTCACTGATCTATGAACATCTTTCAAATTTAGACAAATTTCATTTTATGATACCAAAAATTCACACTGTTTAATATCATTATTGATTTAATTAAAACATTCTTTTATGTATTCAGAAGCTGTCAAGCTCACAGAGGTGGAAAGGAACCTTCAAAATTCTAATTTTTGCTTTCTCGGTTTATCATTGTCAGTTGTTTCCTGAAGTAACAGGCTTATTTTGTTCATTTTTGGGGAAGGCTTTCAAATACCAAGCATGAATGAGCATAATTTGTCTTTGAGTCATTCTTCCAAGTAAAAATTCTGGTCCATGAAATAAGTGGCTAGTTTAGCTGATCTCTCAAATAACTGAGTTTTCTTGATGCAACTGTCGTGTTTTGGTAAAAACACAAATGCTTTAAGTATACTTCTCATTTTCTCATATAGAATGTTAAAAACAGATATACGTGTACTGAAGAAACAGTTTTTTATTTAAAAAATACTATTTTTATGCTTATTTAATGATATTCTTAAGTTGAAATGACATTGAAATGTGTGGCAATGCATGGCAATAAAGAACACAGTGACTACTATTAGTACTAAAATTTGCGTCACTGCCTTGCTGTGTTATAGGTCACTAACAGTTTTATCTCCAATTGTTTTCCATAATCAGGGTACTTACCAATACAATGAAAAGGAAGATAATATCTTAGAATTATTATGAAAATAGTTTTTGTCTCCTTGACCCCCCAAAAGAGCCTGAGGGCTCCCAAGGATCTAGGGACAATAATTTAAAAATCCAAATTTTTAAGGGTGCCCTTGCTGCTTCAGAGTATGATTTTGGCACAGGAGATTGGTAAGGCTAGGAACCTTGTGGTCCAGCCTCCACGATTCCCCTTTACATCTTCCTCTTCTGACGCAGTTTCGTTGGAGCTGGTTCATTTAGCTAATCCAGCTCATCCTGTTCACCTTACAGTCATTTACAATGAGGTTAGACATCTAAAGAAGTCACATCATCATTTTTTCCCCGTGTGGTCCTATGCCCATTCTCAAGAAGAAGGAAAAAAATCTCTGAGATTCACAAAATATCAATGACGTGGAAAGTTACTGAAATGGAACTGAGCTAATACTAGGAAAAAAAGCATATTATGTCAATATTAAATATATAATGTTCATTTTAGGTAGGACTTAAAAAGTAAGATCTAGGCTTCTATGTCTAAGGTTTCTAGATAGAAAGTATTCTATGCATTAGCACTCTAAGGACAATACAAGGGCAGTCAGAATAAGGACTCTATGCTCATTTCCATTGCATTAAAATATAGATAGTTCACACTAAATGGGGTGGTAGAAATAAAATTAATACAGAGAGAAGGATCAGTACCTGTAAGAGAATTATAAAATATACCAGAGTGGAAAAAGTAAGTTATTTTATGACTTTTTTTCTTTACTCTAGCTAATGGAAAATGCAGTATTTTCCATTTGTCTAAGAGATTTGAGGGAAAAACATTTATGTGAAATGCATAATAGAAGAGGAGCTTGACTCAGATACCAGTTACAATTTTTTTGTTTCATCTTGACTTTTGCATAAGAATAATCTCCTTAGGAGGTGTGCTGTGTTCTTCTTTTATAGCTGTGTAAACAACAGCACTTGTTTAATCTGTCTAAGCATGGGCTTAAATACAGATCCAACACTACTACATACAGTTTTCTACTTCATAGTAAAACTGTTTTATATTAGTAATTTATATTCTATGACAAAAATTTGTACTGCTGCAAAATTTAACTCTTAATATGAAATTAATTGATAATATCATAAGGGAAAAAACATTCATCCATCCTTATGTATACATTATTTGTGTGTCCTTTCTTTCACAGAAAATCAAGCTTCCCTTCCACCAGAATCTAAGTTTCAGTGCTGTTGACTCCTGCCTCCAAGTCTCTAAACTTTAATAATTTTAACCATTTTTTGTTTGCTCAGTCCCATGGTTTTTAGTTGCATCCTACAGTTACTACATCCATGATACATTAGTGTTCTGATTTTGCCTTTTATGTTCAAACTCTAGTTAAAAGTATGTATATTAAATTATCTCTGTAAATAATGCTGTAGTTTCTATGTTCTCATTGAATAGGTACATGTTGCCAAATGTTGGATTTCAAGAATATCAGGTGACTGAAGAGCAGAACTCCTGGACCTGGTTTATGCATAGCTCTGCATGATATGCTGACACCAATTAAATGTAGATGGCTGCAGTGCCACACTCCCACTTAAGGGTGTCTTGAAGAGCTGAGGTTAAGGACCATTATATTCTCAGTGAGCAGATCTCCAAGGAGTATGCATGGCTTTCCATGTTTTGAACACATAGATGTCTGAAGCATAAACAATACATGTGTCCCACTTGAATGCCAACTAAAAATACTACACAGGTGGCTGTTAATATTTAAGTTGGAAAATTGAATCACTTTTCATATATGAGTCAGTGTTTTCTCCCAGCTACCCCAGAGTTTGCTCAATGAGACAATGTGCAAAGTATCCTTGGTAGCACCGATAAAGGTTATACATGGACTCAAAAATGTGGCCTTCTCTTCATCAAGAGCGTCTGCTTATAGCTTCCTCTGAGTTCCTAATCACTGAGGCTAGAGACAAATTCTGAGATCCCAATATGACACTATTTCCAAGGAGATCAGACAGCCGACTCTGGACATGTTGATTACACCTAATAGTACAAGAACATGGATATGTCATTGGCTATTTCTACAGCTTTGATTTCTGCTTTTTTGAAGGTCTTGTCCAAGGGAAAATAGTTTTATTGAATTGGAATATTTTTTGACAAATTTCAAATATTAATATTTTTTTCTAATTTTGTTTTTGTGTATATGGATTTCAACAGCCTATAATAACTGGTATATAAGTGTATCAGTTTCTCTAATTTTAAGCATAAAAATTGAACTCAACTTCTATATATATCTATACATACACAACAAACCAATCTGATTAAAAATTCTTTGAATTTAGCCAAATGTCTAGTTATTTTCAGAATAATCTGTGAATAATCACTTGTTAATGTTATATTAATTAACCTCATATTTAATATAAGTTTGTGAAGAAAAAAAGGCTTCAAAAATGTATATGAAAGCTCAGCATTCCAATTCACTATTGTTTTCTAGCAGTTATGGGTTTTAAAAATAGGTATAGGCAGATTTTAAACTGAAATAATAGTAATCATTCAGCCCCAGATGGGACAATACAATACACACACACACACACACACACACACACACACAGAGACACATTATTGACACAACTACCATCCCTAATTCCTTGGTGAGGAGACTGAGCCTTGACCATGTGAAGTGTTTTAACCAAGGTCTTGAGTTATTAGGAGACAGAGCCAAGATTTGAACTCAGATCTGTGTGCTTCAGTGTTCATGTAATTCACCAAACAATGATGTTGCTACCTGTACCCCTAAACCCCCTCCCAAAATAAACGATTCAAAAATATGTACTTGCTGCTATTGCTATTATTTTCTAGATTTATTTTTGTAAATTTAATGTGCTATACAATGCTATGTGTAAATTTTAGTAGGAATGTATATACATATATATAAAACTAAAATTAAAAAATGTTACCAAGTTCAGGTACCTCCTTCAAATAGTTTTAGTTAAATCTACAACATTCAAAGTAGAACACATTCTTTCCTTTTAAATATTTCTAGACAAATAAATTAATAATTGCTCTTAGAAAATTATTCTGATATTGTTTCAGTTAAAACATAATTTAAATACTTTTCTTCTTTATTGTGAAAAAAATAGGTCAAAATCCTCTAGAATAAAATCTGCAAACAGTTTAAGATTGTTGAGTGATATATCTCATTTCGTTGCAAACCATACTCAGATTTCTCAAAATTTCATATTGTATATGTTAACCTGTGAAATAAATACTTATAAAGTACCTGTAAAAATAAAATACCACTCAAAAAACAAAGTTATCCTGCCTCTGGCTTATTACTAGGGAGTAAATGGAATACTAGATTTTCACTGGAATAAAATAAGAAGAAAAAAATCCTAAACTTCCTTAGCACATAGCAAGTTTCTAGGGGTAGTGGTACCCAGCAGATGGTATTAATCACCCCTGCATAGTGGATGACACTATTTTTTCCCTCTTTAGTCAGTGGTGCCAATATTCACAACTCCGTGAGACAAGAGACCATAGTGTGACTTGAGAAACTTTAGGAAGTAATTAACTTGCTCTTTCTCCAAATAAAAGCACAAAAGCCAGGCAGCTGAATTTATATTATAAGGAATATATTCCTTTATTTTAAGGTATTGGTACTTATGAAAATGTTTGCCTGACCCGTTAAAACACCTATTCAAATTTAAATTATCAAGCTTGTTTCTGACAATACACCTCATTAACAGCAGCCAGTGAGAGCAAAAAATCCTACTTCCCTAAACTTCCTTAGGGAAAGAAATTAGAAGCCAGGCCCCGAAGTCATCTGCACAAATGTGCTGGAAGGCGAAGTACCAAGTGGAGCAGTTAGAGGGCAAGCAGTTGAAAAGGTCGTTAGATGTTAGAAGGCATGCCGTTGAATAGATTGTTAAATATAAGAATCTCCAGGCCCCTGATGCCTACCAAGATTGGGGCCTGACTAATCAGCATCTATCAAACTATATTATTTTGAAGTGCTTGGCAGTCCATAGAGCCAGAACTATATACTAACAAACAGACAAACAACAACAACAACAACAAACACACCAAAACAAACACAGATCTTATTCCGAAGGGAACAACTGAGCCAAAACTGCATTTAATAAGTTATTATATGTATATTCTGTAAATGTGGCATGCTAATAAATGGTACCAGTGGCTGGCAGAATGCTAAGTGCTAAGTATATTCCAATATTACCTTACTTAATTTATAACCAACTCATTAAGATTGTAACAACTCCCCTCACACTTACAGATGAGGAAATTTCCTCAGACAAGTTCAGTTCATTGTTGGAGATGAAGGAGTTGGTAAGAGGCAGAGCTAAGGTACAAACCTGTATCTAACCAGCACCAGAGATTCTTCTTCCCCCTGCCTTATTCTGAAAAAAAGCTTCATACTTAATGTATTTATCCTTCATTCACACAATTTTAATAGCAAGGTTATTTAATATCTAGCTGAGTTAATTTTTGTACTAAGACAATTATAATAATGTACTGTGAGCTGGAAGCATTTATATTTGAGCAAACATTAGATAGGTTACTATTGGCTTTAAGGACTTGCCTCTTTTTTAATGAGAAATCAAAATTTTCATAATCTTAACTGGACTCTTGTCTGTAAATTTGGTTTATAATGCTAACGCACAGCAAACATTTTCTGATATCTCATTTTCTTATAAAATGTGCCTGTCAACTTTTGTAAGTCTACCTTGATATGCTGTTGGGTATTGAGTAGGGTTCGGTGGGGTTCGTAACCAACAGGCACATCTGAAGGATGGCGGGTCTGAGTAAATCCAGCCATTCTTTCTCCTGCCCTTTAAACAATACACACTATCACATAGAAAGAAAGGCAGTCAAGGCAGGGAAATGAGTGTGGGCTTCCAAGTCTGGCAGAATTTGGATTCAATTTCAACCTAAGCCACATACAGCTGTATGGCCTTGACTCTATCTTTGAATTTCAGTGGTTTTTAATGCTCTTGTTCTTATCTATAAAACAAAAATGTGTAATTCATGACTACTCCCCCCTCAATGCACACAGACACCAGGCATTATTATGCAAACCTGAGATGCATCTGTAAGATAACTTGATGCCTGATAGATACTATGTCCTTTATATGACTCTTGCTGTTAATTCCTGCTATGGATTGGGACTCTTAGGACCTTTAGGGTTTTCTCTTGCTCATTTTATGACCCTACAAAATCCATTATCCTGATATACTCTATTCACTAGCAAGTTAGAGTGATAATGACTATGCGTGTTTGTGAATGTGTGATTGGAGTGTGCATGTGTCTGTGTATATGTGCACATGAGAGTCAGAGAAAGCGATCAGAAGAAAAAATGAAATGAGAGAGAAAGGAAAGGATAATGAAACTGATAGGGAGAAAACACACACACACACACATATATATATATATATATATATATATGTTAATATATATGAGGCTTTTTTAGGGTTACAGAATAGACATTTGATCATTAAAGCAAATTATTTTGCTATAATGACATTGATTTATAAACACTTGTGGAAATTAAGTTAAATTTAATACAGTTGTCTGCATTTTTTTTTCCAGAACTCTGTTATTACAGGTAAGTGAGAGATCAGTGAGCAGAATAGAAAATTAATTCATTCAATTTTTATTCTCCAATCTTTATGTCTTTATAATTATAGCTAAATGAAATAAATTTAAACTTAGGAGAACATATAGATTACTCACATTAATTACCTAAAAAAAATTAAGGGTTAATTTGGAAAATATTACATGCTGAATTATTTCCAGAAAATATTGATGTGTTAGTGTGTTTAAAGGAAGGCATAGCGAACACGGAGTGTTTGCATAAAGGTCATCATGTAAATTAACTTTTATCAAAAACCTTCAAGTGCCATTTATTTTAAACTGTAAAACACAGTCTAATTATCTCTCCACACATTTCAAGAATCTTTTTGGTTAAATTAGGAAACACAATATGATTGTGGGGCTATTGCTGGAGGTTAGGAGTAGTCCTGGGATAGTTGTCCTTGCCTCTTTCTTGATAGCCTTCTTGGAAAGAGATCCCTTTTGCTTGCCACACATTTGTTGCCTGATCAATCACCAGGCATCTGATACAGCAGCCATCTGTTCCATGCATCTGCCATGTACCTGGAAAAGTGAAGAAAGTATAACCACTGTTTCTTCCACTTCTCCATGAATTTTGTCATTGCTTTACTAGTTAGAGAGCATGAATTCATCCTGGAAATAGTTACTGAGCATCTAATATTGGAAGACTGTGGTGGTTAAGAAGTTGAATGCAGACATGAGTTTTGACCTCAAGAAGCTTCTTTCTCAATAAATGCAATGTACGACTTTACATTTAAATTTCGTTTGATATTTTGCTCATCAGGTTTACTTCTGGTCTGGTAATCCAGTTACTGTATGCCATATTACTTTCACTTTCATTTGACGTTTCTTCATGTATTTGTATATTCTTTTACTTTATATATTCTTTGATTTATACCCTCATTTTGTGCTTTTTCTGCTTTATTAGCTATCCCATCTCCATGCTTTATTGAACCTTAAGATCTTATTTCCTCTCCTGGAAATGTGACCAGCTCTAGGGGTTTCTTAATCATTCTAAATCATCTGAAGGATTTTTTAAAAATGCACATGCTATATTTTCAGCTCAAGATGTTCTGATTCAGTGGGCCTACAGTAAGACTTAATCATGCGTATTCTGTCCAATTTTGTTCATATTGCTAATATTGATTATTTAATTACTAATTCAAAAAATGACCTCAAGATTATGAAAGCATCACGTTTCCTTGAACTTCAGGAATCACATTTCCTGTGGTGGGAGCAGCAGTAAAAATACTCCATGATCCTGTGTCAATAGGAGGCATGGAGGAGTATACTATATGTAAGGTTCTAGTATAATATGCATAGAATTGAATGAACAAGAAAAAACTTGATCGTAGGGCAATAATTCATTAACCTTAGATTTTTTCTTGCCCTGAAAAAAAAAAAAAATCCTTGTGCCCTTTAGCATTGGGCTAAAAACATATACTGATTTGTAATGTCTTGAAATTTATCTCCCATTCCTACAAAAATAACTAGCTTGGTAGATTTGCTTTTATTGAAAAAGTAAATAATCTACAAAGTAAACAAACCTGAAATCTTTGATAAATACAAATCATTAGATATTTTAA